>JAVXUP010004267.1:0-36451 GCA_033070095.1 Escallonia herrerae | reverse complement strand
TTCAATAGTACTGATAACACCTTAGTCAATGAAGCCACCTCTATCTCCCTTGCACTAAATAAATGATAGGTTTTGAACATAAATGTAAATAATTGATAAAGGCAACAACTCATTTTCAGTTTAAGTAATGCTAAGTTGGCTCTTTTTTTTTGTTACAAAATAACTCCAAGCTATGATGTGAAGAATAGATACCTTAATGAAGCTTCGGATATTCCTTTTGACAACATAAAATTGTTTAACTTGACAAGTACTGTATTTTTAACTTTTTGCATTTCATTCTTTCCGATGGTAATATGTAAGAGATATCAACATGCTTTTTCAAGAGGTCCTAACTTAATCATAGTGATGGTCTATCTTTTGCATCCCTTAAACCACTCTTACACTGTACTTCATGGTAATATGACTTCATATTGTTAAATAAAATGCAATTAACAACAGCATTTCCAAAGACATATTATACACTCCTAAAAAAGTTTTGCTGATTTGTATAATCAAAAGTATAACTATGAATTCAACATACTTCTGAACGCGTCTGCTTATTAGACAAAACAAACAATGAAGTTGGTGAAAGGATCAGGAAGCATTCAAGCATGATAAAGAAGTTCAAATATCGATTAATGGAAGAGAAAAGGTGATGAGGCAAAGGAAGGCCTAGATTTTTTTACCCAAGTGTCTACTGCCACCAAATATTTGACCAATGACGTATTCATTAATGGTTCATTTATTTTTTGTTTCCTCTTTAGCCGGTAAAATAGGAGATTTGGATAAAACAGAAGTATAACAAATCTCCTCTAAATTATCTTAAGGGCTAATTACACCTATGTCCCTGAGGTTAGGGGATAATTACAGTCAAGGACACAAAGTTTCAAAATGTAACATTCCGTGACCAAACACTTTTAAAATGTATCAGTCGTGTCCATCCGTTAGGGTTCCGTCCAAAAAGTGTATTTTTTGGCTGATGTCATCCATGCGTATTTTCTAAATGTCAATACTATCCTTATACCATATATTTACATATATACTGTATAAAAATTAAAAACCCTAATTTACAAAATTAGGGTTTCAAACCTAATACCAAATTATAATTTCAAAACTTAATTCTCTATCTCCAAATTAAGGTTTTAATCTTATTTTTAAATTAGGATCTCTCTAATAGAAATTAAGTCTTTTTCCCCAAATCAAATTACAGATTTAAGTTCCTTTTTTTTTCAAATTTGTGTTTTTTATTTGTTTTAATTTGAAACCCTAACTTTATCTCTCTCTCTCTTTAACCATCATCTCAATGGGGCTGCCGCCGCATCACTCCAACCACCTCGCTGCCGCCGCATCACTCCAATCACCTCACCGCCGTTGCTTTCCTTCTCCCCTCCACGATGTCGCTGCCCCTCCCTCTTCCCCCTACCCCCACCACGCCACCCTTAGCCCAGATCGAAGTCCATTCCATTGGCCAAGGTCGCGGTGCCAACTTATCAAGCCACGACAAAGGCGCCGTTACCAGGGGGCTGCCAAAATCACAAAAGCAGTCGCATGACCACGAAGGAGAAAGGGAAGAGGAAGAGTGGGTGTGTGTGATGGTGCGATAGAGGGAAGAGGGATGGGGCGCCGGCGTAGTGGGGGAAAGAGGGAGGAGCGGCGGCGCACACCGATGCCGGAACCAGTGCTCTGATCAGACAGGATCACCTATTAATGCCAGATCCAGAGTCGCCCCAAGTGCTAAAAGGATTTTCCTCGCGCTGGCCAAGTCTAATCCCATTCATTCCAAAACCAAGAACCTTGGGCCTTCAGATTTGCCCATATATTCAATTCGCGGTACTGGTTTTGCAATTCAAGTGTGTCAAATCATGCTCATAGGTTTGAATCACTCGTTTTGCAATTCGATTGCATGTGCAATCAGATAAGAAGAGAAAGGAATCCTAACCCTAGATCTACATATTGCCATGGTGAAGATTCTGAGGACGAAATTCAAAGCCAAAATCCAATTTAGAAAATGAAATAACACATTCTGAGGAAGAGAGAGAAATTTATGGGGGTAAAAAATGGTGTGGGAAGACAGAGGAGGAAAAAAATAAAATAAGAGAGAAATTACATTTTGAAAGTAAATAACCTTCAAAGTCAGGGGCAATCAAGTCTTTTTGTCAAAACCGTTAAGTATTTTTGTATTCCGTTTGTCAATGGACATAAGTGTTACATTTTGAAACTTTGTGTCCTCGCGTGTAATTACCCCAAACCTCAGGGATATAGGTGTAATTAGCCCTTATCTTAATGGCAAAATGTTAATAAACTACTTTATAGGGCTATAATTATTCAAAAGCTAATTTTCACATATTCATACTTTTATAAATAGTATAAATTTTTATGTCTACACAAAATATTTAGTGTAAGTTATTAATTGCCAAATACAATTATCAAATTTCTACACTAAAAACTATTTTAAATTTCCTTATAATTCGTTAAATCTCGTACATTAGTGATAAAGTTGGAGTGCGTTATTACGATGAAAATTTTCACCAGCGGCAAGTCACGATAGTCAGATGTTAGTACATGGAACCTCATCCTTTGCCCACACAATCCAACGTAGCCGGTCCGCAGGACGGACCCACGTGGTGACAGGGGGGCTGAAGCACCCCCTAACTTCTGGGAATTTTTTTTTCGATTTTTGGGAATCGCAGACCCCGTTCCCGAGATCCCGTTCCCCAATCCCCGATACCCCGTTCGGCCGTTCCCCGAGAGACCCACAATCGAGACTCTCTCTCTCTCTCTCTCTCTCTCTCTCTCACCGAGTCATCGGTGGACAGTGAAGCTCACGACGACCGGCGAATAGATCTGAACGACGGTTGCTTCGATGAGGGACGACGGAGTGACGGCTGTGACGCTGTGGCGGACGAATGGACGAGCAAATCTGAGATCTTGACCGCCGACAAGTGACAACCTCTTGAAGAACCAGTCGGCAGTCACCCTTGAAGAACCAGAACCAGATCTGAGATCTTGACCGCCGACAACCTCTCGCGAGTCCTGCGCCGATGCTGACGCCGGCTGCTGCCTGGGAGTGCCGAGTGCTAGCTGCTCTGCTGATTGCTACAATTGTTTTCTATTCGTATGCCCTTGTGTCCTTCGGCCCCTTCCACAGTTCCACTGCCTCATTGAGTCACTGGACATTTAGTGACACAAAATAGTGTGAGGCTCAACTTTTATCATTTCTTTTTTGCTTCAGTTGCAGAGTTGCTTGAATCACTACTTCTAATAATTTGTACAATGGTGCAAAATAAATAAAGAAACAAAGAAAAGGATTTATTTCATTTTATACTAAATGTCTAGAATACTTTATATAGTTATATTGATCATTGATGTCTAATGTCTTATGTCTTATGTCTAACCAAATAACCAATGGCAGTTTTATGTGAATTTTGGCCACTTTAGTTCTTTGAAGGCTTAGATATAATTTTTATTTGTTAACTTTTGTTTTGAACACTATACAAAGAAGATGAAACCTTATAAAAACCCCAAACAAGAATTAAATATGAGCTTCATTTTTAGCCACCTTGGCTTCACTGTTATCACTATATAATTATTATGGTGAATTTGTATTTTTTTTGTGTTGTACTTATAAAGAGTCTTTAATGACTCTCGTGAAACTTAATAATACTTTTTGTATGTTTTATAAGTGCATTTTGTTTTTAATAAAAATAATTGATAAATTCGATATAATTTTTGCACCCTCTGAAAAAAAATTCTAGTTCCGCCCCGGCCGGTCCGGATTTCACCGTCCAACCCCACAACCCAAGACTGAGATTTCAACCGTCCATCCCCGAAACACTACCTCTGAATCTAACCGCTCATCCGCAAAGTACACAAAATCAGTTATCAGACCCGTAAAAAACAAAAAGCAAAGACATTTTGGCAAAAGCAAAATTTTTCTCTGGCAGTCGCACACTCAGCAGGAAGTGTAGCCATGCAGGAGGAAAGAAAGAAGCAGGTTTACTTGGCCAGACTTGCGGAGCAAGCTGAGAGATATGATGTTTCTTTGTCCCTTTTGATATACGGGTAATGGGTGTTTGTACATCAATTGCACGACGGGAGGAGGCATACTGGGTTCTGTTTGCTTGTACAGAATAGTTTCCTTATTTGGTATTGCTTTATTGCGGTGTGCATGTTTATATGTTTGTACTCTTGGTTTCAAAGTTGTTGCTAGCTATCCTTGCGTCCTGTTTTTGCAACACCTCAAAAAATATTCAATGGCGCTACTAATCCGGTCAACCCGGAGTGCAATCTCCAAGTCAAGTGCCGTGCCTCTGTGGCTAAAATATTTAAAGTGTTGGCATCGGCCTGTCCCAGGCCTTTTCGCTGGATGGGAGGTCGGCCTGTGGGGTTGCACTTTTAAATTGACGGCAGTAACTTTATCTAGTTAATACTCCTAGGTTTTTATTCGGTCACACTACTCTAACCCGTGATTGAGGGAGAATGTATGAGGTAATGACCTTTGCTCGCTGGCTTTTGGGCTCAAGGGGATGGCAGTGGGACGTATATCTTGTATTTTTATGGTATTTGGATTTCTTCACTTCGCTTAATGAGTCAATCTTATTTCAACTTTAAGGCCCAAAGCGTGAGCCTGACCGAAGCTGAGCATTGAATTTGGCAGTAGATTGCTATATGACGTAGAAGACTAATGCATACAAATTACAACCACATTCAGCAACTCTAACAGGATTACCGTCGTATTATTGTCGAAAGGAGTGCTGGACCTGAAATCAGGAGGGATCGCCACTATACCAAATTCGGCATATTAAGGGATGAACTTGATAGTTGAACTTGTATGATGAGATGAACTTGGCAGTTTGAGCTTAAACTAGGTGCGCTTAGAGGCATGAGGCGTTGGCATGAAAAGAGTGCGCATTTTAAGGTGTTTGATTTTTCAGCGAGGCACTTGGCCGAGCAACCCCTAGAATCGCGAAGCCTCTAGTAACTACGTAGAATGGGAGATAATGCAGTCATGATGCTTGTGTCACAACCTATCAATTAAGAATTGCAGAGCTTTGGTTGTTTGATGGAGGATCAGTACTGGGGTTGCCATCTGGGCTGACAACTTGAGAACCTTGGTTTGGTTATGCTCGGTCTTTGGAAAGTCGGTTCGGTATATGGGAAGTTTGGTTGGTAATTTGCTTGGTTTGGTATTGCTCTTGGCTGCCATTTGGGAAGGCTTATTATTTTCGTTCTGGCTTGGAGACTTCGCTTAGCCAGACTAATTCCATGAAATATCGTACAGAATTTAGCTCTAGATTGAAGGGAGATAGTGGAGAAAGCTTCCACGGCTATGGCTGTGTCTGTGTGGTGGTTTTTTTTTTTTTGGGTGGTGGGGGTGGGGGTGGAAGACTGAGTATGTTCGGATTTTCGATTTGTGGAAGTTTTGAGGGAATAACAAGTTGGTTTGTACATAAACATAAGAGGAAATTATGTTTGGCAGACTGTGTTGAGGGTTACTTCAATACCTCCAAGTGTTACAGGGTCTTGACTACCTATCTGAAAAATAAAAGACCCGTTCCTTTTTTTAGTTTAATTCCACAACAGCCTCTGTAGATGTGATAACCTATCTCGACCCATGTATCTGCTACTATTACAACCCAATATAACATTAGTAACGCGTCAAAACCCGTAATGTCGATTACATGAGGAAACATGTATCGGATGGAGCTAATAACAAATAACTAAAGGTAGTAATAAGTGAGTCTCCTATTGACTCCAGGGAGGCTGAAATTTAATTGGTTTTCAAACTTTTGGAGTACAAATTTTTTTACTTTTATGGTTGTGGGACATGCGGCAGTGTTTTAGAAAGTGTTTACGTCTATTTGTCTGTAGGTGGTTCTGACAATGGGCAATGGTCCTATACGTGGAAGTTAAAAATGCCTTTGTTTTTTTGGTTTGCTAATGGAGAAGTAGACAATAATTTTGCCTCTAAGAAAGAGTATCTTCCGAGGGCGGTTCTTTGCTTCCCACACGGACCACCACCTTGTCCGGCGTTAGAACCTTGGATGATGTTCTTAGATGTGAATTGACTACTGCTTTTGCATTATTTTTTTGTTTCGAGTATAAGCAAATAACTGCTTTTAACGCGTGATTCAGTGGTACCTGGAACTTTGTGTAGTTTGCTTTATTTTATGTTCACTTACATTTTTTGTTCTTGTCATAGAGATGGTAGAAGCAATGAAGGAGGTTGCTAAATTGGACGTGGAATTGACCGTGGAGGAGAGGAATTTGGTTTCAGCTGGCTATAAGAATGTCATTGGTGCAAGAAGGGCTTCATGGCGAATTTTGTCCTCCATTGAACAGAAGGAGGAGGGTAAGGGGCATGAACAAAATGCGAAAAGGATCAAAGGTTACAGAGAGAGGGTTGAAGACGAGCTTACAAAGATATGCAATGACATACTGTCTGTAATTGATAAGCACTTGATCCCATCTGCATCAACAGGAGCGTCAACTGTTTTCTACTATAAGATGTAAGCTTTTTTCCTTCCTTTGTTCCTGCTACCTTCCCTTTTCCTTTGCTTGTGGATTGAGGGGCTTAAGATGTGATTGAGAGTTGGAGATAACTACAGATTGAAACTGAAGGCATTGAGTATTAACTGCTTAGATATCTGAAAAGAATATTTGTTAACAGCCCCAGACATTGAGTTTTGTGTTATGTATGGTGGCCAAGTTGGGTAGGAAATTAAAACTTGAGTATTGCTTTAGTTGCTATCCTTTGTATAGCCCGCCTAGAGGGGTTTTTGGAACTTATTTACCCTGGGTAATTGTTTGTAAATCCAATGTGATATATTATTTCTCCTCTTGGTTTAATAAGGCTGTCTTGTTGAGAAGCAAACATTCCATTCAACGACCTGTGACGTTTCTTATAATTGAAACGAGCTATCGTGGCACACGCGATGCGTGTACAAACATAAAGTTAGTATTATAATATTTTTAAAATATCAGGCTTGAACTTCAGAATATAATCTGCCTATTTTTTTTAATAAATTTTAAATTATGAAGAGCAAAAATAAAGTTATTAAATTAAAATTTGTTAAAAAATCAAGTATGATATATGATTGTTTTCAAATTTGAAAATCAAACATGGCTTTAAAGTGGTTATTTACTATTTAAGTTTTTGTTTTTTTGTAAATTTTCAACTTTTCTCTTGTTATGCCAAGTGTCATCATTTTAAGTTGATAGTTATGTAACACCAAAAGGTGTTACACGAAACCATTTTTTCCCTTAATAAGTAGTATAGATAATGGTTCATGAAGTTTTCTTGTAATGCTAGCTAGCCTCTCTCTCTCTCTCTAGGAAAGGAGATTAGTATCGTTATTTAGCCGAGTTCAAATCAGGAACTGATCGCAAAGAGGCTGCTGATCAGTCACTTAAAGCTTATGAGGTCTTTTACCTTCTGTAAATTTTTTAATCCTTAAAGTTTCACTTGTATTCACATTGTTGAAAATCGACAGTGGAGCTGTAACTCTTTTTTTTTTTTTTTTTTTGTGATGCAGGCTGCTAGTACCGCTGCTGCCTCAGATCTGCCCCCAACCCATCCAATTAGGCTTGGTCTGACTTTGAATTTTTCTGTTTTTTTCTACGAGATTTTAAACTCTCCTGAAAGGTCCCTCTCATTTTCTCTCTTAAGATACTTATGATTTTATACTTCTCTTTCCGCGTATTCTTTTCTGGAATAATGTTCTAGTATCTCTCTTCAATATATCTATTTGCCTGTGATTTTCGGTTTTCTGCAGAGCCTGCCACCTGGTCAAACAAGCATTTGATGAGGCTATTGCAGAACTTGATAGTCTCAACGAGGACTCATATAAGGACAGCACTCTAATTATGCAACTTCTCAGGGATAATCTAACTCTATGGACTTCAGACCTTCCAGAAGATGGAGGTAACTGTTTTGAATTCTTTCATGTCGTGTGAAGAGTGCATGTGTGTAGAGTTTCTTTAAGGAAGTTTGACCTCTATTATTGAGAAGACCTCTACAGTCGACCCGTTCGCCTTTAGCGAGGTTTTAACACAAAGGTTCATGGCTGTAACTGCCTGTGAGAAAGAATGTAATGTTAAGATACAAGTTTAGTCTGTCTGGTGGCTTGTAGCATGGTGGAATATTTTTCACTTGAATTCGACGCTAGAAGCAGGCACACGTCTTTTAAGAATCAAGTTATTGCTACAAAATTTGGAGCGGCCTTCGTGTTAGTCGTTCCCTTGGTTCAATTCCCCCTGGTCATGCTTGAACCTTTTCACCAAGCACATGATGGGAGGTTATAATGAAATGACAAGTCCTTGAAATGGTCTAGCACATTTATCAAGTGGTATAAAACTTTGGACAAATAGTAAGGAAGCAATTTTGGACTATGTGCCTGTGTAGGATTTAGAAGACTGCATGCTTTCAGTGACAGAGCCAGAAATGTTGAGCGGGATGAGCACCTAATTATTATTATTTTTTTTTTATGATATTCCTAAAATCATGCCCTGATATGTTTGTTCACTCTTTTTCTTCGTCGAAAAGTTAATATGGTAAAGTTAGGAAAAACAAAATGATAACATTGTCGCAAAAGTTAATTATATTTTTGACCATGAACCATGACATTTTACAATTGACTATGTGATATTCTACAACTGGGCATTACGAGGTTGCCTCTTTTGAAAGCGTTTAACAATTGCATCATTGTCAATAAAACAAATAACTCTTTTTCGACATAAGTGACTATATAATCATTCATAAACTCATCTCCTAGTGAATTGCGCAATCAAGTCTTCACAATGCTCATAAGCGGAAAATGCCTTATTGCTAATGCTGTCTAGTTGGCTTAACCCTCAACAGAAAATTTGGAATGTTAGAGGCCCAATTGCTATAACTGTTACATGCAAATTATAAGTTCCAAAGTCCCAGTTGCCGAATTCTCAAGCTGAAATGAAGATCCCCAAAATTCAATTCCTAAAATCTGAGATTATAAGTTCCTAATTTTGTTGTTCCAAATTAAAACAAAAAATTGTACTTGTTACTAAGAAAGGTTTCAAAGAATTCAACTATGTAAGAATCAAACACGGACCTTACTGTGTGAATTTCCACCATGACCTTCGGGTGTTAAGAAACATATCAAGAATCTCTTGTGAAGTCGCCGCCGGCTGCTGGCCAACAAGCGCTCGATTCAAGGCATATCAAAACATAATACAAAAACCTCCTTCCGTTGCAATACCAATCAAGACCCCAAAGATCAAAGCCATTAGATAGTTGGCTCGACTGACTGAATCTTGCGGCAGACGTGGACCGACTGGAGGAGGGAGAGGAGAAAGCAGGTGAAGGCAGAGGCGAAGAATGCGGTGTGACAGTCAAAGCTCAAGGCAGTGTGATATGTTGTCTTCTAACATACGTCAACTTTTATGTCTTTATATATTGGGACTTTGAACTTCGCTTTTTTTTTATTTTTTTTATTTGTATAAGTTTAACATTTAAAATGACTAAAAAGACATTTCTTTTTATATACTCCTAAATTTTTTAGGTATTTTAACCTCTCTTTTAAGTATTTTTAAAATTTTTAGGTGGAAACTTTTGTCACTGAGGGTTATATAGCTTATATGGAGGGAAATTGTTTTGAAGGAGCAGCTGGCGCCTGCCCACCAGTGCCACCTCCTTGGCTCCACCTCTGCTTCTATTCACTTAGGCTGAACAAACAGTTCTGGTCTTCGCCCTGTTTCTTCCTCCAAGTGGGCAAAGAAGGATCTTTGTCTCCTCTAGTATAAACAATTAATTGAATCAAAAGTTAATTTAGTGTCTAGACTCTAGACTTTATTGTAGTAAATGGGTCTATGTAATGTCGTGATAGAGACGAAACCACAATAGTAGTTTCCCATGAATGGAGATTGGCCATGCCACATGGCAGGGAAACAATGGGCTTGTGGTCTGTGGATACACCTAACCAAGCAGCTGATCACACACGCATACGGACACATCAGAGGAAAGGGGGAACGGGGAGCAGAAGAGGTTTTGTCTCCTAAGATTACCAGAACTAACAATTGTACAGTTGACTAGATTACTATTTTTCATTACTGTATATAATACTAATAAATGGTCTTCTCTGTCCAATAAATTGGCAGGTGAGAATTCGAAGGCTGATGAAATCCAAGGGGAGGTAAGATTCCAATGCACTAACAACATAAAACTTTGAGCAAACTATTCACACTGCATGTTGTGTTGATGAAGATGCTACTTAACCAGTTAGATGGTACAGATATTCCTGCAGTTCTTTGGGTTCTTGACGTTTATGCCGTTAACGTCTTGGATCTATGTAGATTGATAGAATTGGAGCAATCATCTGATCTTGGCTTTTGATACGTAGCATAGCATGTTGAGGATGCTCTGACCACAACTTTTCTGCTTGTAGTGCTATATATTTTTCTTCGTGCTTCAGTAACTTATATGCATGGTTTTGCAGAGCTAGAAGGACGATGATTATTCGCAGCGCGGAGAACTGTATGAGGTGGAAGTGCCAGCACATGAAAATTTGTATGTTATCTTGTACAACCTTAGGGATTACGTACTGTTTGTTTTAGAATCTTAAAGTACAATCACTGTTTTAGTTTCAAATACATGGATTACGGCAAATGTTCGTAATGTGGTCAACATAACCAAGTTCACATGGTTTAGATGTTTCGTACCCATTCGACATTATCTTAATTACATTTACCATTTCTTAACTTGATGCGTTCCCTAATTAGCAATGGACATCCATTACCCTATGGCATATTGTAGTTGAATGTTTATTTAAATGCAGTCATATTCTTAATCAATAGTGAATTAATGTAGCTCATTTCTTCAATTACTTCTCGTGCCTGAAATACCGAATTTTCGAGAAAAATATGTAATCTGGTGGTGATGACCAGTAATAATCAGCAAGGACATGTCACCCGAGCTTGAATAGAGAAACAAATGACTAAGTTGTTTACATTTTCTTCATTAGGTGCAAGTATGATGAAGTATCCTCACAGAAGAAGTAAAGAAACCTCCATGGATACTATGGCCCTTTTACTACATCAGTTTGACTAGCAGCGTTTCATTCCAAAAGTAGACCAGGCTTTGCTTAATTTCAATCTACTCTGGAAGTTACTTTCAAAGTTGCGAAAATATTCCAGGTCTCTGCTTGTTTAACTAGGCAAGCTTGAATGAGCTTATGAATCGATCGTGTAAGTATCTCGTCTTCTTTTAATAGGGCAGATATAGCTTATCCTCCCCTTTTCTTGTCCTTCCAATTTCTCCGGCCCTTAGCCATAAATAGAGAGCTTGAGATTGGGACAGAGCGTTGGACCTTTGTAAATGTTACTGAATCACGTCGTTCAGCAAGATAGGAAAATGGTAAAGCAAGAAATAACATACTTAAGGAAAGCATGGGATCAGAATTTTAATTTATCATTTGTTAACAACGAAGAATATAAGAATGAACTAAGTTGTCCTCCTGTTGCCCCTTTGCTGTTGCATCGCTCTTTTGTTCTACCAGTTAGAGCTCTCTCTTAAAAAAATGGCGTAGAGTATGGCATGGCTAACCAGCATATGATGATCAGTCTGCTGGTGATTAAAAGAATTTGATTTCGAGCTTTTCTCTTCCTTATTTGAATCATACTACGCAAACTAAAGCAAACTGCAGCCCCTAGCAAGTCATTTGTGGTTCATGGGAGAGCTCATCCTCGGCAAAGGAGGGCTCGAATCAACTAGGAAAGCTTTCAAGTGTTTGTACAGCTCCTTGGGTTTCTCAACAATGAAGGCATGTCCTATGTCCTTGATGACTACCAGCTGAGCATTCTCCCCCAGATGCCTGCATATAACCCCAGAAATTGAACATAAGCATAATATCTATTCCATCATCAGGGTGTTTTTACTCCAAACTGCCGCTAGAGAGCACACATACTGCAGATAATTAACTCACCTTTTTAACCTATGAGCTAGTTCTAATGGGAATACCTGATCTCCCCATACTATCAACGTTGGCTGCACGAGGATTACAGGCCGTGAGCATTGAAATCAGGAAAGGTTATTAGGACATTAAGATGATGTTACCAAACATGTGAGGTACCT
This sequence comes from Escallonia herrerae, assembly GCA_033070095.1. Lineage (NCBI taxonomy): Eukaryota > Viridiplantae > Streptophyta > Magnoliopsida > Escalloniales > Escalloniaceae > Escallonia > Escallonia herrerae. The sequence goes on along the minus strand of JAVXUP010004267.1, from coordinate 24,366 downwards.
GAGAGATTTTGGGCAGGTCTGATAGCTTTCGGTCTTTTGCAAGAGCACAGATCAACTCCACATGCTCTTTCCACATTACCTCCCCCCACAGAAATCTTGGGTGGTGAGAAGATGCGTAAATTATTTAAGGGTCTGTTTGGTATGACTTTCAGTTTTCAGTTTTTTTTCTAAAAAAAAAAGAGAAGAGTTCTGGTTTTTTTTTTACCAGTTTAAAAAACTGGTGGCTGTTTGACAGAGTTTATTTTTTCAAAAAACAGAAAAGAGCAAGCGTTTGACAGGACAATTCTTTTGGCTTGCTCTTTTTTTTAATATACATTTTTACATAATTAAATATTATTAAAGGTAATTAAGCAACTATATTATAATGTCTTAAACATAATTTTCCAACATTACAATGATTAACAACCAACATTAGCTCATTTTAATCCTAAACAAGACCACCGGCACCAAGACTACCGGCGGACCACCACCGGTCGGCACTGCCACACTACCACCAAAGCTGCACACACCCACCCACGGATTCGCCCCATCACCACCGGTCTCATCGCCACACCACCGGCACCCAGATCGGGCCACCGTTGTCCGCCGTCAGTGGACATCACAACCGGTGCTACAAACCCAAACTCTCTCCGGTCAAAACTGAAGCCCATCCTTCTTTCTTTCTCTCGCCGGTCAAAAATCGGCTCTACAAACCCATGGCTTTCACCGATTGGATTTAATTTAGGACTTTCGGGACGGCGGGAGATAGAGAGAAGAGAGAGAGGGGCCGAAAAGCATTGCAAGTCGCAAAAACCAGAGGTGGAGCGGTGGAGCCGCCGATGTCCGGTGAAGGCGACGGACGTGGTGGCCGGTGAAGGCGACGGACGCGGTGGAGCTGTGGAGTCCATGAGAGTTGCGGCCGATCGAGCCCCTGTCTGATGAAAGAGATGAAGTCCAACTGGAAGGAGGGTTTTATACCCAGCAAAAAAAAACCCCAATTTTGTTGCTAGTGAGGCTCGAAGCCTCGACCTCATTAAAGTCTTCCTCAACCCCGCGTGAAAATTGGGTTAGAAAAGAGCTCCGAGCTCTTTTTAGTTTTGGGCCTTAATTTTTAAAGTGTTGGCCCTTTTAAAAAAAAGAAAGCCAATCAAACACCCCAACTTTCATGGACTTTTGGAAAAAAAGAGAAGAGGGCCAAAAAAAAACAAAAAAAATGGCTGTCAAATGACCCCTAACTCTGTTACTTTCATTTCAACCCAAAATTTAATTTTGGCTTTGAGTAAAAACTTTAGCAATCATATCATTACCAAACATGCAGCCACATGAGAGTACATAAAAGGAAAATATGAGTAATACCACACTTTGGACAGTGGGGCTTTAGAAAAGGAGCGAGACCTCCTTGTAAAATTGAAAGCGACCAAAGAAAATTGGGTGTCTTTTACGCCAAGACTTGTCTATCAATGGCTACCTGCATAAAGGGAGTTTGCATTCTTATCCTAACCAAGACCTACCTACATAAAAGGAGTAGTACGTCCTTACCTTAACCAAGACACTAGTTATAAACAAGGACAACCACTCTTTCTTAAGATAACCCAATTCACGTAACAAATAAATATAAATAATAATAATAAAAAAAATACAAAAGTCTGATATGACAAGGCACTGCTACAACACGCAAGGGCAAGTTGTCCACGCGTCAACGTGTTAACAACTACCCACATCAAGCCATGTACCTCAAGAAGCCCTTGCCAACGCGCCACCACACGTCACCCTAAAGATTGCCAAGGAAACCGTGTGTGGCACTCGACTTGCGGCTCGCAAGAAGAGTCCGCCAACCAATCCCAACAATATAAAGCAAGCAGTGCATCAACATCACATAAAACAGTGCACAATGAGTAAATTTCAACACGAGGGCAAAACGGTCACAAATATCTTCATTACTTCAATAGCATCATTACAACTTACAAAAGGCTTTCTTTGCATCCACAGTGCGCAATCTAGCTAGACAGGCAAGCTAAAACAAAGCAAGGCACTCTAGGGTATGGGTGTGCATGACTCCCATATAGTACCATTAAGAGGAAAAACTAAAGTGACAGTAGTAGACGTAACTATGTGCGAGGAGTCATAGTGCCCCTTTTTAGAGAAATACAACTCGAAATGACTTGAAATTTTACAGGGAAACTTAAATATATACAACGGTGGTCTCCACCAAAATTGAGCAAAAACGCACGCCTGGATCTTTAGATCTTCACTGTTGGCTTTTGGCGTGCGCGGGCACTGCAATTGGGTGCGCGGGCGCTGTGCTTGACGGGCGCATGGGCGCGAGACTTGAGGAACTTGTGAGGGCGCATGGGCGCCTGTTGGAAGGGCGTGGGGGCGCTGAGCTGGATGGGCGCGGGGGCGCTGTGCTAGGCGGGTGCAAGGGGCAGCCCGTGACATTCTCCCCCATTAGAGCTGTTGACGCCCTCGTCAACTTCTGCATGTGGTAGGCTTCAATCTTGTCGGCGTAGGCTGATAAGTCTGCTGCTCGTTCCCAAGTGTTTTCTTCATCCATATGTCCCTGCCACTTGACTAGGTACTCCTGATGGCGCTTGCGGGAAGCTATAATCACTCTATCATTCAAAATAGCTTCGGCAACTCACTTTCCTGCCGCTTTGGGTTTGAGTCCTTGTCTCTTGATTTGGCCCCTGGAGGGGTCGGCTGTGTCTTCATAGAATGGCTTCAACATGCTGACGTGAAAGACGGGATGGAGCTGGCGGCTCCACCAATGAGGCGGATCAACTTTGTAAGCCATCTTGCCTATCTTCTTCACTATAGTCAGGGGTCCCTCATATTTCTACAAAAGATGAGAGTCTCTTCCCCTTAGAAATTTGCGATCTTGTGGCAGTAGCTTAACCATAACTTTGTCGCCCACGTTAAACTCTTGAGATCTCCTGTTCTTGTCAGCGTGTTTCTTCATTCTTCTGGCCGCTTTCTCAAGGTAGGAGTGAGCTAGATCTATATTCTGCCTCCATTCTTCGCTGAAGTTTATGGCCCTTGGGGATTTTCCGGCATTGGGGACGTTTACCATGTGGGGTAGTAACGGTTATTGTCCATTTACAATCTCAAAAGCACTCTTCCCTGTCGAAGAGCTTTTGCGTGAGTTGAAACACAACTGGGCAACATCCAGTAGCTTGACCCAATTTTTCTGTGTTGCACTGACAAAATGGTGGAGGTACTTTTCTAACATGGAATTGAACCACTCCGTCTGACCGTCTGATTCTGGATGATAACTTGAACTCATCGAAAGTTGGGATCCGAATAACTTGAAGAGTTCAGTCCAAAAGTTTCCAGTGAAGCGGGAGTCCCGATCACTGACAATGTCTTGAGGCATGCCCCAATACTTCACCACATACTTAAAGAAAAGTTGCGCTGTGTCTTCGGCTGAGCAATACTTGGGTGTTGTGATAAAGCTCGCATACTTGCTAAACCGATCAACGACAACAAGAATTGTGCCTAAGTCTTCAACCTTCGACAGACCAGTGATGAAATCCAATGACACACTCTCCCACGGTCTCTTGGGGACCGGCAGCAGATGTAGTAACCCTGCTTTCTTCTTACGCTCCACCTTGTCCTGCTGACAAGTAAGGCATGTCTTCACATACTCTTGCACTTCATCCCCCATTTGGGGCCAGTAGTAACCTTGTTGAAGGAGGGCTAATGTTCTTTCTCCTCCAGCATGGCCTGCCCAAAGGGTGTCATGACATTCTCGAATCAATGTTCGTCTCAGATCATCGACTCGGGGAACGTATACCCGTCTTCCTTTGGTCATCAGCAAACCATCTTCTTGCCAAAACTGTCGAGTTTTACCGCTCTCGATCAGTTTCAGTAGTTGTTGGGCAACCGGATCCCTGGTAAGGGCCTTCTTGATCTTCTTTCTGATGTTGATGGCAACTCGGCTATCTGCTCTAACAATAGCATTCATGGCCATCAATGCTACCTGATCTAGTTCGGCTCTCCTGCTGAGGGCGTCGGCTACGCTGTTGGTTGAGCCTGCCCTGTACTCGAGCATGAAATTAAATTCTGCCAAAAGTTCCTGCCACCTGGCCTGTTTTGAGGTGAGCTTAGATTGACTCAAGAAGTGGCTCACTGTAGTGTTGTCCGTCCGCACTATGAAGCTAGAACCAAGCAGGTAGTGCCTCCAAATTCTGAGACAATGTACTACCGCGAGCAACTCTTTCTCATGAGTGGTGTAGCGACGTTCTGCTTCGTTGAGCTTCCTACTCTCATATGCCACCGGGTGGCATTCTTGCATTAGAACCCTTCCTAATGCAAAGTCAGAAGCATCTGTATGAACTTCAAAGGACTTCGACACATCAGGGAGAGCAAGTACCGGATCTTCAGACATAGCCTGCTTCATAGCCGAGAAGGCCGATTGACACTCCTTGGACCATTCCCAAACATTGCTCTTCTTCAAAAGTTCGGTTAGGGGATGGGCCATTCTCGAATAATCTCAGACAAACTTCCTATAATAGTTGGTCAATCCAAGGAAAGATCTCAGTTCTGAAACATTCGTTGGCGGCTGCCACTCCTGTATGACTTGAACTTTAGCTGAGTCCATCCTTATCTGACCCTGTTCTATCACATGGCCCAAGAATTTAATCTTGGTCTGGGCAAAAGTGCATTTCGACAGCTTCACGTATAGCCCGTGTTCCTTCAGTCGGGCAAGCACCTTCCTCAAGTGCTTGGAACTGTAGATCACAATATCATCGAGATACACCACTACAAAATCATTAATGTAGTCCCGCAAAACCTGATTCATCAAGGTGCAAAATGTGGCCGGGGCGTTGGTCAAGCCGAACGGCATGACCAGGAACTCATACGCACCATATCTGGTGACACAAGTTGTCTTCGTCTCGTCACCTTCCGCAATTCGGACCTGCCAATACCCAGACTTCAAGTCCAACTTGGTAAACACTCTCGCCCTACTAAGCTGATCAAAACAGTTGGCGACTAAAGGAATAGGATACTTGTTCCGAATAGTCACCTTGTTTAGCACCCTGTAGTCCACACACATCCGCAGGGAACCATCTTATTTCTTCTGGAAGAGGACTGGTGCACCGTAAGGCGACTTCGCTGGAGTGATCAAACCCGCATCTAGCAACTCTGTCAATTGTTTTCTGAGTTCAGCAAGTTCTGGTTGTGACATCCGATACGGAGCTCGGGCGGGTGGCTTCGAGCCTGGCACGAGCTCTATCTCATGGTCAATTGCCCTTCTAGGTGGCAATTTCTTCGGCAATTCATCAGGCATCACATCTTCAAAGTCGTTTAATATCACTTTAACTTCTTTGGGTAATGGTCCCGATACTTCTTCAATTTCGTCCCACCGTAGCATGGCAAGGTAGGTTGTTTCGTCCTGTTTTAATCCCCTTTTCAACTGGAGGGCTGAGATAGAACGCTCTCCCGCCCTAGGAGATATAGTTGGGATGACACACGGTTTATTCCCAAGCATGGCTAACGAGTTGGTACATGACATCACTGTGGTCTTCGTGTCACGCAGAAACTCCAACCCAAGGATCAGTTTAAAGTCGTCCATGATGACTACTGAAAAGTTGGTCCTTCCTTCGTATGGGCCAATCTTGATCAAAACAGATCTCGCTATCCCTGCTACTGGCTATGCGGCGGAGTTGATAGCCTTCACCCGTCCGCACTCTTTTTCTAGAGTTAGACCCAATCTTTCCACTTCGGTGCTAGAAATGTAATTATGGGTAGCTCATGTGTCCACCATAGCCCTGATGGCCTTCCCGTTAAGCTTGATGTCCACATACATCAAGCCTTTTCCTGGTACATCACCCTTTTTCTTTGGCGGCATGTCTTTAGGCTCTTCCCCAGTCAAGCTCTTTTTGGGGTTCCCAACCTTTGTTGTCACCGCATTACACCACTGAGGAAAGGCCCCGACGGCATCTTCTTCTTCATAATCTTGTGTCTGTTTGCTCATCTGTAGGTGGATGCCTTGGTCGAGAGCCAGATTGTTCCCTACGTTGCACCTGCCCAATGTTGTCAAAGAAGGCATTCATCATCTGTCGCTGCGGACAGTTAGCGATCACGTGCGGTCCTTGGCACAAGAAGCAACCCCTGAAAGGAGGTTTCTTCACTTCTCCACTGGTGCTAGCGTTAGGCTTGGCTTTGAACCCAACTCCACTCTTCTGTTGGGTAGAAGAGTTTGACGCCCAACTGCTTTTACTGCCCCAACTTTGGTTTGGCACTAGACCCCCTGGCTTCTTGCCACCAATACCTCTACTTGGATTTCCTCTCTGAGGGGGTCTCTGTGGTTCGGAGTTGTAATCTGAAAGGCTCTCGACAGCGATGATGGCTTCATTAAGGTTGTTCACCCGACGTCTATTAAGCTCGGTGCGAGCCCATGGTTTTAACCCTTCCATGAAGAAGAAGAGTCTGTCGACTGCGGACATGTCACTGATGTCCAACATCAAGGCAGAAAATGCCTGGCAATACTCCCGGACCAATCCGGTTTGCTTGCATTCCAGCAACGCTTTTCTCGCGTTGAATGCGGTGTTTTCTGGAAAAAATTGACTCTTTAGCTCACGTTTGAGTATCTCCCATGTGTTTATGACGCAAGACCCATCTTCGATCTCTGCGTACTTCTTCCGCCACCATAACTTGGCATCTCCAACCAAGTACATGGCAGCCATCGACACCTTTGTGACTTCCGAGTCTACTCTGATGGCTCGAAAGTATTGTTCTATATCGAAAAGGAAATTTTCTAATTCCTTGGCGTCACGGGCTCCCCCGTAACTCTTGGGCTCTGGCACTCGGGGCCTCGACAAGTGCTCCGCACCCCCAGCGGGTGTGTTAACCACTGCACGACTAAGAAGCTCCACTCGATCCTAGAGTTCTTGAAATTTAGACTCCCAGTCTATACCTTCAATGTGCCGTGCACGATGTTCCACTCGATCTTGAAGCTCCTGAAACTTCCCCTCCCATTCCATGCTCTCAGCATATCGGGTATTATCAGTGGCTTCAAGATTCACTTCCAACGCGTCAAGGCGAAGGGAGAATTGCTTCAGGATGCCTGGAGCATCCTGGTTACTCTTGAACATGTCATGTATCTGTGCTTCCAAAGCATCGATTCTCTCTTTCGTGTTGGCCATAGTTTTTCTCAGCAAACTATCCCACAATATTTTCTTAGCTGAAGCCACGGTCCCTTGGGCAACCGCGGCTCTGATACCACCTGACACACGGTGGCCCTTGATGGCACAAGGAAACCGTGTGTGGCACTCGACTTGCCGCTCGCAAGAAGAGTCCGCCAACCAATCCCAACAATTTAAAGCAAGCAGTGCATCAACATCGCATAAAACAGTACACAAAGAGTAAATTTCAACACGAGGGCAAAACGGTCACAAATATCTTCATTACTTCAATAGCATCATTACAACTTACAAAAGGCTTTGTTTGCATCCACAGTGTGCAATCTAGCTAGACAGGCAAGCTAAAACAAAGCAAGGGACTCTCGGGTATGGGTGTGCATGACTCCCATATAGTACCATTAGGAGGAAAAACTAAAGTGACAGTAGTAGACGTAACTATGTGCAGGAGTCATAGTGCCCCTTTTTAGAGAAATACAACTCGAAATGACTTGAAATTTTACAGAGAAACTTAAATATATACAACGGTGGTCTCCACCAAAATTGAGCAAAAACGCACACCTGGATCTTTAGATCTTCACTGTTGGCTTTTGGCGTGCGCGGGCACTGCAATTGGGCGCGCGGGCACTGTGCTTGGCGGGCGCATGGGTGCGAGACTTGAGGAACTTGTGAGGGCGCATGGGCGCCTGTTGGAAGGGCGCGGGGGCGCTGAGCTGAATGGGCGCGGGGGCGCTGTGCTAGGCGGGTGCAAGGGGCAGCCCGTGACACACTACTACAACACGCAAGGGCAAGTTGTCCACGCGTCAACGTGTTAACAACTACCCACATCAAGCCATGTACCTCAAGAAGCCCTTGCCAACGCGCCACCACACGTCACCCTAAAGATCGCCAAGGTTACGTCTGCGTCACTGCCAGGCATTGCACCACTGTCAACCGTAACCAATGCCACCTCAGGACACCAACCACCATTAGGAACAAACGTCACCCGCCCTTGCCGCTGACCACCACCACACAAAGCTCAACCTCACCTAATGCTAACACCGCCCCACCACCCCCAAGATCCATCGAAACCAAATCCTCCTAAGCCGGCAGCACATAAAGACCCCAAAACCAAGCCAAACGAACCCAAGAGGAACCTAAACCGAGAGAGTCAGGAGGGGATCTCTCTAGGATGGGAAGGGGAAAAGAAGAAAGAGGGCCCCTAGCCTGAGAGAAAACCTCAGTCGGCCACCCTATATACGACCACCACGAACCACCATAAGACAACCTATAGCATGCACAACCGCTCCGAACCACCACTAAGCAGACCCCTATCAGATGGAGAGGAGGCCAACCAAATCTAATCACGAAGCCATAAAGCAGACGAGTACCCCAGCACACAACCACCACCGCCAGAGACCTAACAAACCTGACACTTTCTCTAAACACAAAAAGACGGGAAGGATGAGGGAGCCCAACCACAGCCATAACCGCCAACCATAGCCGCCCAAGAGTTCAAAGGGCACCAAAAAACCCTATTAACCCTAGATCGGCAGCACCACACCCCTGTACATAAGCACAAAACCACCACACGCCGAGGAAACCGTCAGTGGTAGTAGCAAAGCTCTGTTGCCAGTGAAGGTTTTAGTTGAGACGGAGGATAGAGAAGGAGAGAAAAAGCGATCGAGTTTTTTTCGAGTTTTTCCCTAAATAATCTCTTTTTATTATTTAATTACCCATCTACCCCATTTTCAACCCTAATTACCTATCTAATCTATTTTTGAAAATCTCACTTTCAAAGAGAGATTTCAAGTTAAGAAAACTTCATTCCAAACCACGTTTTCAAGCAAAAATTACTATGTTTAATGAAAATCTCACTTTCAAAGAGAGATTTCAAGCCAAGTTTTTCAAGCAAACATTAATATGAAAATCTTACTTTCAAAGGGAGATTTCAAGCTGAGAAAACGTGGTTACAAACCACGTTTTCAAGCTAACGTTACTATATGTAATGGAAATCTCACTTTCAAAGAGAGATTTCAAGTTGAGAAAACGTGGTTCTAAACCACGTTTTCAAGCAAACGTTACTACGATTAACGTTTGCTTGAAAACGTGGTTTGGAACCACGTTTTCTTAACTTGAAATCTCTCTTTGAAAGTGAGATTTCCAAAAATGGGTTAGATAGGTAAATAAGATTGAAAATGGGGTAGATGGGTAATTAAGTAATAAAAATAGATTATTTAGAAGAAAAAAAACTCGAGTTTTTCCACTGGGAATTGAGCCCTGAAGAAGTACTTTTTTCACTCGAGAGGAAGTGATATATTATTATGCCGTGGAAATTGCCAAAACAAAAGTAATAAATCGCCCTCATGTCGTCATTCTGGTACATGGTTGTTACTATAACGTGTATATTGAATCTGGTATTCAACTCAAAAGCATGCTCAAGAGTAGGAGAAGCCCACCAGGTATAAGAACTAATTTCAAACCCTATGTATTGTTGATGTGGGACTTGACAGTGTACATGATATAATTCCGGCACAATCACGGTTGATGCTAGAACTCACCGCTATAAACAAAACATCGCCAAAAAATATGTCAGTGGTACCTCTGAAAAGAACTTGTCAAGTAGCTACAAAATGCATATGCAGAGAAGAACTTTGCAGTTTCCTAGACAGGGTTACAGATAAAATTATGATTATAGCAAAACCCTTTCGCTTTCTACCATTTCATGGTAGAACCGACGCAACCAATAATCGTACTGACATCTAGGAAGGACCAGGTTTACAGCATCTAGAAAGGGCACCAGCATAACTAAAGTGTCCCTCTTCTCCCCTTTTATTTGGTCATCAAGTATCCACTCTTAGGAAGGGCCAGGCTTACAGCATCTAGAAAGGGCGCCAGTTTAACACTTTTTATTGTTCTATGATCATCAAGTATTCACTTTTCTTATACAACCTCAAAAGAACCGATAAATTCAATCCAAAAGTGAACTAATTCGTCTAACACTTGACATTCATCACGTGAGACATATTGTGTAAATATGCTCTTTTCGCAGTGGGAGCATCAACTTTTCTGAGGAGCTCTGCCCAACTTTTCTTAGGTAAACGTTACTTCCATACAACAAAAGTGAACTTGATTAGTAGCAAACCTACCTTTCAACCTTGATCACGAGACTTTAGAAGGTTCGTGACTCTCATTTTTGTTTGCAATTACACTTTCTCTACGGAATACTACCAAAATGTTGTCATAAGAGATAGTCCAACTTGCAACCCATGTATACATGTACATTTTTTATATTTATACACACGATTTGTAAAAAACACTAGCCGCATATATGACTTCTGTTAAAACAAAGCTGATACGTGGTAGAACTGAATATTGTTTTGACAAAAGTTATATGCTCTTCGAATGCATGAATGTATGATAATTATATCAAAAAATATTATGCAAACCAATATATTGGTGCGGCTAAATACTCGGAACCGACACAACCAAAAAATGGAGTAAAGGTAAACCATACATCAATGAAGTCGAGGAAGCAAGACGGCAGCCCCTTGGGCGGCCTCACGAATGTGTACCTCAACAGCTCCCTCATCTTCTCCGCCGTGCACGGCACCAGGATGTCCGCCGCCTCCTCCACGTCCCTCACCGGAAACAGCCCCGCCGCCACGTCCTTCTCCTCCAAGCACACCCCCGCGCAGCATATCACCAACTTCTCCACCGCCTCCCCGAACTGCGCCGCCATGCTGTACGCCACGAACCCACCGTAGCTCAGCCCCACCACCCTCATCCTCCGCACCGAGTTCTGCTCCATGACCCGCATCACGCACAGGGCCTGGAACGACTCGGACCGATCCGGCCGAGTCGTGAATGAGTAGCCGAAGAACACCAAGTCCCGGACGTAGATGTTGAAGTGCGGGGACATTCTGGACACGGTGTCGCTCCACTGCCACATGGAGTTGGCTCCGAACCCGTGGATGAGGAGCAGGTTGGGCTTGCTCTCTCTCCGGATCTTCGGCACCCAGCAGTGCATGACGGTGCCGTCGCCGAGGTCCGTCAGCGTGGACCGGAGGCCCGAGATGAAGTTGGAGTACTTGAAGCACCAGTTCACCGCTGCCGCAATGCTGAAGCACCTAGACATTTAGTCGTTGACAGGCACACACCCACAGTTTTGTGGGTTGAAAGTTTGTGGTGAATTTAGAAGGGAGGTCGGTCAAAAAACGGCAACGGAGGGGTTAAGTCCATATGAATGATGGAGGATTGTACACGCCATTTTGGATCACCGATTAACGTTATCGGATTAACTTTTTCATCTATTATCCAAGGTAAAACAAGATATTTAAAGACAAAAGTTGTTGTCTCCTAAGTATAACTTCGTGTATACTTGTGCAGAAAATAAGGAAGTACGAAAATACTGAAATGTGGTTTACTAAACAAAACAAACAGTATTAACGATTAAAATTAACTCACAACAAAATCAGGTAAACAGCAATGGAGAACCGAGGCGTGAATTTGATTCACTGTCTTTAAGACTTTATTCGTCCCGCAACGATGCTAACGGTCTCCTGACGAAAACCTCCCAAGATACAACGGTAGTACGTCTGGAAATAGGAGCACTCCAAATTTGCAGACCCGGCGAACCAAAACTATGGCACAGAACTCTTTCGGACACAGGAACGAGACAGCAGAAATATTGCAGAAGATAATTTCGGAATGAAGTAGTTAATCTCTTTGACTTCTGAAAAACTGACTCGTTTTTACACACAGAGTATTCACTGGGGGGTGCAACTCTTCACAGAAAAAACTGTTAAGCTGGAAAGGTCACAACTTTCTGGAAAAGAAAATAATTAAATAAACTTTATTTATTTAAAATATTTGTCCCAAAAAGATTAAAGCCTGATGGGCCCAAGCCCAAGCCACGGACTGGACCGGGCGGCGCGCGCGTGTGTGGTGGACCTTAGGTCAGCCTAGGTCCTCCCTCCTTACAAAACATGGGTACCCCCAAGGGGCCCAACCCTTAGCTCAAGGCTAAGCCTTATAAGGAGATAACTTGGCTTTATCTCTTCTATGTGGGATACTCTTTTCCCTTCAAGGTGAATCACCAACTTTAACTTCAATTTTCTCATTCATCTCTCATTTATTTTAAACATGTGAATATACCACAATCATCTATTCCAATAGAGGAACATGAATCAATTTGTTCTTAACCAAAATATGGTTTGGAACCAATTTAAAAGTTGAGTCAAAGTTGGTACTCCAGCTTCTCCACAATGGGTTTAAAACCCTAATGCCAACAATCCCCCACATGAATAGAAAATTGACTGGACACTACACGCAAAGAAACACTGACACAAGAAAGATTTCTTTAGAACGACACTGCATCGGGATAGGTAGCTGATGGCCTTGAACCTTCCCTAGTGAGAACTATCGGATTTACTGGTTAACCAGTGAACGTGATGTCTTGAACTGTTCAACCTTTAGTGTAAACCAAGATAATAGAACTTCACACAGTACCGCTCAAACATTGTTTTGAGGTTCTCATTGTTGTGTTCATTTTGGCCCTGAACAGCTCCTGGTTTTCATGAGTACTCTCTGAGAATTTAGCCTTACAATTCTCATAGAAGCGGCCCACTTCTTACTCACATAGGTGACTTCTTATTAAGAGGTTCCTACTGCACCGCCACTTGGATTTCTAAGATATAAGAGTCATTAAAAGCATAGCTTAACCTAACCTTTTGTAGGTTCCACTGTCTTCTCATCATAGGAATGGATATGAGGTTTTTAACCACTCACAGTGCTCCATTTGAGTCACATTTACATAATTCGGTTTTCCCTTTGAACCTAGATCTTGGGATCTCCAGTCAGCTAGGTAGGGTTTCCATTATGGTAACTCTTTAGTTCATAGGCTTAAGACCCATTCCCCTCGATGACGTATTTACTTTTTCTCTAGTTAAAGCTTTTGTTAACGGATCCGCAATATTATCCTTTGACTTCACGTAGTCAATAGAGATAATTCCACTAGAAAGTAATTCTTTAACGGTATTGTGTCTGCGACGTATGTGTCTAGACTTACCGTTATACATACTGCTTTGTGCTCTTCCAATTGTAGATTGACTATCACAATGTATGCATATTGGTGGCACGGGTTTAGGCCAATTTGGAATATCCTCCAAGAAATTACGAAGCCACTCCGCTTCTTCTCCTGCTTTATCTAAAGCAATGAATTCAGATTCCATAGTGGATCTGGCAATACATGTCTGTTTAGAGGATTTTCAAGAAATAGCTGTTCCTCCTAATGTAAACACATATCCACTTGTGGACTTTGTTTCATTAGAATCTGATATCCAGTTGGCATCATTGTATCCTTCTAATACAGCTGGATATCTTGAATAATGCAGACCAAAGTTTAAGGTATATTTTAAGTACCTTAAAACTCTTACAATAGCTATCCAGTGATTCTTTCCCGGATTGCTAGTATATCTGCTCAACTTACTGACAGCATATGCTATATCGGGTCTTGTACAATTCATGATATACATTAGACTACCAATTACACTCAAATACTCTAATTGAGATATTCCTTCACCAGTATTCTTTGTTAGATGTAAATTTACATCTAGGGGTGTCTTAACCGGACTATCATCGTAATTTTTAAATTTGTCAAGCACTTTCTCAATATAGTGAGATTGTGACAAGACTAGTCCATTTGATGTTTTGGTAATTTTCATACCAAGTATAACATCAGCTACACCCATATCTTTCATCTCAAACTTACTGGTCAACATTTTCTTTGTAGCCTTAATGAACTCATTATTGCTCCCGATAATAAGCATGTCATCCACATAAAGGCAAACAATGACATATCCATTTTCCGTACCTTTAACATAGACACATTTATCACATTCGTTGATTCTAAAGCCATTTTTAATCATGACTTTATCAAACTTTTCATGCCATTGTTTCGGAGCCTGTTTTAGTCCATAAAGTGACTTGACAAGCTTGCACACCTTTCTCTTATGATTAGGAGCTACAAACCCCTCGGGTTGCTCTATATAGATCTCTTCATTTAGATCTCCATTTAGGAAGGCTGTTTTCACATCCATTTGGTGTATCTCAAGATTATTAATAGCTGCAATAGCTATCAATATTCGAATGGATGTTATTCTTGTAACTGGTGAATATGTATCAAAATAATCAAGCCCTTCCTTTTGTCTATATCCCTTGACAACCAATCGGGCCTTGTATTTTTCGATTGTTCCATCAGTTTTCATCTTTCTCTTGAAAATCCATTTACACCCTAATGGTTTATTTCCAGGAGGAAGATCCACCAGTTCCCACGTATGATTTTGCATGATGGATTCAATTTCACTGTTAACAGCCTATTTCCAATGAGGAGCTTCGGGACTCGACATTGCTTCACTGTAAGTACGAGGCTCATTTTCTAATAAATATGTTAGAAAATCAGGACCAAACGATGTAGACATTCTAGCTCTCTTGCTACGTCTTGGCTCATCTTCCTCTTGTGAGGGATCTTGGTCCATACTAGTTCTTTCTAAAGAATTCCGTTCTTGTGCAACTTTATACGGAAACACATCTTCGAAGAAATGTGCATTCCTTGTCTCCATTATGGTGTTGACGTGTATGTCGTCAATTTCAGATTTGTGCACTAAGAACCGATATGCCGAGCTATGGCTTACATATCCAATGAAAATCCCATCAACCGTTTTAAGCCCTATTTTGACCATTTTAGGTGGTGGGATTGCTACCTTTGCTAGACACCCCCACACTTTAAGATATTTAAAGGAAGGAGGACGACCTTTCCATAGCTCATAAGGTGTCTTTTGCAGCTTCTTATGAGGTACTTTATTAAGTATATGATTTGCAGTTAAGACCGCTTCCCCCCACAAGTTATCCGGTAGTCCAGAATTTATCAACAAAGCATTCATCATTTCCTTTAAAGTATGATTTTTCCGCTCAGCAATTCCATTTGACTGAGGCGCATATGGTGCCGTGGTCTCATGAATGATACCATGATCGGCACAAAATTTTGCAAGAGGAAAAACATATTCTCCACCTCTATCACTTCTTAGTACTTTGACTTTCTTGCTAAGTTGATTTTCAACTTCAATTTTATATTGCATAAATGCTTCCAAGGCTTCATCCTTGCTTCTAAGCAAATATACATAACAAAATCTAGTACAATCATCAATAAAAGTAATAAAATACTTTTTTCCTCCTCTAGATTGCACCACCTTTAAGTCACATATGTCACTATGAATTAGACTTAAAGGTTCTGTATTTCTTTCAATTGACTTGAAAGACGTTCTTGCCATTTTAGCTTCAACACAAATTTCACATGCATTATGTGAGTCAAAATTCATTTTAGGCAAAAATCTATTTTTCACTAGCTTTTGTATGGAACCATAATTTACATGACCTAATCTACGATGCCATAAATTAGGAGATTCCAACAAGTAAGCAGAAGAAATATTTTTATTCATATCGGAATTCGGTATAGCTTTAGGCACGATGGTCATTACATTTAACTGAAATAGACCATCACATAGGTACCCTTTTTCTACAAACATCCCACATTTAGTGAGTACAAATTTATCACTCTTAAACACTAGCTTGAAACCATTCTTACTCAACAATGAGCCTGACACTAGATTCTTTCGAATGTCTAGCACATGAAGTACATTGTTGAGACTCAATTCCTTGCCGGATGTCATCTTTAAGACCACCTTGCCCATCCTTTGCACCTTTGAAGAGGAAGAGTTTCCCATGAACAGATTCTCGTTGTTGGCGCTCTCATATGTAGTAAACATACTTCGTTCGGAGCACACATGTCGAGTAGCACCCGTGTCTACCCACCACTGTTTGAGATTTCCAACCAAGTTGACTTCGGATACCACCGCAGATAGATTCAAATCTGTCACGTCCTCGATTATTCTGGTAACTTCCGTCACATTGGCTTGAGAATGCTTTCCTTTCTTTCCTTTGTTCTTGCGACTGTAGCAATCCTTAGCTCGATGACCTGGCTTGTCGCACACATAGCAATTCCCACTGAACTTCTTCTTTTTATCACCGCCCTTGGAATTTGAGTTGCTTGCTCCATTTGGACCATCTGATTCGGAAATTTTCCTCCTCTTTGACGGACCTTGCTCGACCACATTTGCCTTGGCTTCTTGATGATAATTACCGGCCTTTTTCTCGGACTGGCGATTATCCTCCTCAATCCTCAATCTAACTATCAAGTCTTCAAGCTTCATTTCTTGCGCTTATGCTTCAAATAGTTCTTGAAATCTTTCCAAGTAGGTGGCAATTTTTCAATTAACGCAGTCACTTGAAAAGATTCTCCAAGTACCATTCCTTCCGCATGAATATCATGCAAAATTAGCTGAAACTCTTGTACTTGACTAATCACAGTCTTGGAATCCATCATCTTGAAATCAAGGAATTTGCCGACTACAAATTTCTTTGAGCCGGCATCTTCCGTTTTGTATTTCCTCTCCAAGGATTCCCACAATGCTTTCGCATTGACCATTGGACTGTATACGTTATACAACGCATTGTCCAATCCATTGAGGATGTAATTCTTGCACAAAAAATCTGAATGCTTCCAAGCATCCACGGTAGCCACTGTTTGCCGGTCAGGATTTTCACCAAGATCTGGTGCATCCTCTTGCAAGAACCTTGCCAAGTTCAAGGTGGTAAGATAGAACAACATTTTTTGTTGCCATCTCTTAAAATCTTTTCCGTTGAACTTTTCCGGTCTTTCACCAAGTCCAACGGAACCATGAGCAGGTGCAACGTAAGGTGTCGCATACACAGTCCCACCGCTGGGATGAACCGGTCCACTTTCCGGAATGGTTTCGCTAGTAGCCATTGTTATATCTATCAACAGAATATAACAGAAATTAATAAACAGTCCAGTCTATCACAAAAGTATAAAACTGAGTCTAGAATCACTAAAATTAAATACAGAATCTGAAAATAATTTTAGTATAGATTGACAAAATCAAATATGAAAACGAATTTGAAAACACTGTTATGAAAATACTGTTTCTACACATGCAACACAAAGTGCGCGGAATAAAGTCTTAAAATTGTTGTCTCCCAAGTATAACTTCGTGTATACTTGTGCAGAAAACAAGGAAGTACGAAAATACTGAAATGTGGTTTACTAAACAAAACAAACAGTATTAACGATTAAAATTAACTCACAACAAAATCAGGTAAACAGCAATGGAGAACCGAGGCGTGAATTTGATTCACTGTCTTTAAGACTTTATTCGTCCCGCAACGGTGCTAACGGTCTCCTGACGAAAAGCCTCCCAAGATACAACGGTAGTACGTCTGGAAATAGGAGCACTCCAAATTTGCAGACCCGGCGAACCAAAACTATGGCACAGAACTCTTTCGGACACAGGAACGAGACAGCAGAAATATTGCAGAAGATAATTTCAAAATGAAGTAGTTAATCTCTTTGACTTCTGAAAAACTGACTCGTTTTTACACACAGAGTATTCACTGGGGGGTGCAACTCTTCACAGAAAAAACTGTTAAGCTGGAAAGGTCACAACTTTCTGGAAAAGAAAATAATTAAATAAACTTTATTTATTTAAAATATTTGTCCCAAAAAGATTAAAGCCTGATGGGCCCAAGCCCAAGCCACGGACTGGACCGGGCGGCGCGCGCGTGTGTGGTGGACCTTAGGTCAGCCTAGGTCCTCCCTCCTTACAAAACATGGGTACCCCCAAGGGGCCCAACCCTTAGCTCAAGGCTAAGCCTTATAAGGAGATAACTTGGCTTTATCTCTTCTATGTGGGATACTCTTTTCCCTTCAAGGTGAACCACCAACTTTAACTTCAATTTTCTCATTCATCTCTCATTTATTTTAAACATGTGAATATACCAAAATCATCTATTCCAATAGAGGAACATGAATCAATTTGTTCTTAACCAAAATATGGTTTGGAACCAATTTAAAAGTTGAGTCAAAGTTGGTACTCCAGCTTCTCCACAATGGGTTTAAAACCCCAATGCCAACAAAAGTAGCTTTAACAACCTACCGGCCAAATTAAAGTAGGGGAATGTGTTGAAGAGAAAGAATG
Source organism: Escallonia herrerae (assembly GCA_033070095.1). NCBI lineage: Eukaryota > Viridiplantae > Streptophyta > Magnoliopsida > Escalloniales > Escalloniaceae > Escallonia > Escallonia herrerae. Next base: position 6,152 of record JAVXUP010004267.1, on the reverse strand, counting down.
TAGATTAGGATGTTTTATGTATAAAATCTCGAACTTTAGGGTCATGTGGGTAAATTATCATATACTACATCAATATCGGTGCTCAATATTTGATATTTTAGTTTAGTGCGCTATTTGCCGATTAACGGACAAACATTTGACCAATGAGGATTTCAAACATCAACCTCAACCATGTGGATCTGGCCTTCATTCTTAACATCTCCGTTCATCAACCAACTACCAGCGCTTGATTTAGTTGGTATCAAACCTCCACCACCGTCACCGTCCACTTTGTCTTCATATCCACCACAATTGGGCATTTCACTCTCACCGACCAATACCCATAAAATAGACTCTTTCATCTGATTCTTAATTGAATCATACACATTTGACTAGTAATTTCTAAATGTCGATTTTTAGCTTGAACCTTTGAATGTGATGAATCTATGGCTATGATCAGGACCTCGAACCATTTGTTTATTATGTGGTGACAGTGGCTTGATCTGCGGATCTACAGTTAATGCGGTGGCTTTGGAGGTTTGTACAACTGAGAGACGGGTTCAGTAGTTACGGTTTTGGAAGAAGGGGCAGAGAGGTTGTGTTGGTGATGCTATTGATGGCAGTGCGAGCGGCTGTGGGTTCGGTGTTGGGTGAGGATGGTGTTTTTGGTAGTCGTGGCAGTATGGGCTTGGTGTGTGTTGATGATGGTGATGTGGTTCGATGGGTTTGGTGTTGGTGTAGGCAGTGGGTTTGATAATGGTGTTGATCAGAATTAAATAACTTCTTATTCGAGTCTTCAACCTTGTGAATTTTAGGGAAACACCCATTTGCTCAACTGTTCCTTCTCTCTAAAAATTAGTTCTCCATCACCACTGTCAGATTCCTCCGGTGGGTGGTGACGTGGTTAAGTAGTTGGTTCCTCCGTTGAGGTGTCTGCGTGGTGGTTGTGGGTCGAAATAACTGCGGTGGGAGAGTCGTGGTTGTGGGTCAGAGCAGATGAGGTGAGGTGAGTTAAGGTCAAAGGCTTTTTGCTTCTAGGGTTGTTTCCCCCTCCCCTTTTTCTAGAAAGGTGCGATTGACTCGTATTTAGTGGTGGTGATGGTGCTTCGGTGCAGGCTCAATGGGGCTGTGGTAGTAGTGGATGTCCGGTGTAGCCTTGTGAGGTGGAAGGCAATATGGCTGATGGTGGTGGTTGGCCGACATAAATAGGTGCGGTGGAGGGACTAACGGTTGGTGATGGTGGATGCCCGGTCGCTGATGCAGTTCAGTGGTTCTTGGTGGCAGTGTGGTGAACTGATGGTGGTAGCAGATTCCGGCGCCACAAGTAGTGCTCAAAATGCGCAGTCGTGCGAGTCGGCGTTATGGTCTCGGGGTCGAGGCATGTGGCAGAGGCAGGACAAGTGTTATGTTGGTGTGGGCTGACTTTGGTTGGCTTTATCTGTTGTTCTTTTAGTTAGTGAATATATATATATATATATATATATATAGGAGCTGATCCGTTGATAGCGTTAGCAAAATAGGAGATTTTGCTAGCGCGATCTGGCCGTCCATCTCTTCGGGATGGACGTCCCAGATCTTTTTTCAAAAGCTGTCAGTCGTCAGCTACATAGTGTAGCGAACGGACTTTTTTACCATATTGCCCTTCGCCCCTTGTCCGCAACATAGTGTAGCGGACAACTTTTTGGCCTGACACCGTCAGTCAAAAAGTCGTCCGCTACACTGTGTTGAGGACGACTTTTTGACTGACAGTGATCAAGTCATCCACAACCCCCCCCCCCCCCCCAGTCCTGAGGCGAAAGGACTGTTGTTTGTCCTTATCCCACCGTCTATGATACTGTGTAGCGGACAACTTGACAGTTTTTTCTGTCCGCTGATACTATGTAGCGGACGTGACCCATTATCATACCAATTCCAAAACTCTTATTCATTCTTTCTTCGAAACTCTTATTCATTCTTTCTTCGAAACTCTTATTCATTCTTTCTTCTCACAAATTTTCTAGCTGCGTTAGCAAGTAGATCTGCGCAATTTCTTCCAAAGAAATCCTTTAATCGTCTCATCAATCACGTAAGTTCACAATCCAATCCTTTATTCGTTCATAATCTAGAGTTGTTATGAGTATTGCGACTTATGCATGATTTTGAATATGTATGCGGTGGATTGTGCTAGCGTTTGTCAATATATATGTATTGCTTATTGTGTATTGCTTAAAAGTTCATGTGATTTCACTTGCATATATATAGCATGTCAACTTATGTGAGCACATGCTAGCGTTGTATGTTTGAGAATTTTTACGCTTCCAACCTTGCCGTTTTTCCATAATTTCAGTTGCAAAAAATGAATTTTAACCCTGGATCAGAAGATCCCTCTATATTATACAACCAAGCAAACCATGTCAATACGCTCTTATGGGATGGTGGGGTAAGATTCTTATTTTATCAACTTTCATATTCTTACGAACATTGTATACCGTTTGTTTTGGTTAAATTGTATTTATTAATTCGTAGGAAAGAGCACTTCTCAACACAGTAGAAGTGTCCGATAATTTCAAAGCCTAGAAGTTGAACAAATACCAGAAACGGTTACTGCGTGGGATTGGGTTTGGGATTTTCACGCATGGGCAAATCTTTCAACACCTTGACCGGCACTTAATAGGTGTCCTTGTTGAAAGGTGGAGAAGTGAAACAAATACGTTTCACTTCCCTCTCGGAGAAATGACGATTACCCTAAAAGATGTAGGGTTCATCTTAGGGTTACCGGTGACGGGACGGCCAGTAATTGCTCTTCTTTCGGAAGCAACGAATAAGAGAACCGCTAGGGACTTCTTTACTTCGATACCCCAGGATCAATTTAGCACTGGTGGTATCAAGTTGAAGTAATTGGTAGAAACCTACGAGGTTCTCCCGAAAAACTACACGAACGAGATGCTTGTGCTGTACACAAAAGCTTTCCTCTTATGGGTGATGGGGGTAATTCTGTTCCCAACAACATCGAAGAATACAGTCAGCGTCAAATATTTACCGTTATTGGGTAACCTGCTGGAGGTTGGGGATTATGCCTGGGGTGCAGCAACTCTTGCGTACCTGTACCGAGCATTGCACAAGGCAACGAGGCCTGACTCTAAAGCTATATGTGCGTGTCTCTCGCTATTGCAGGTATATCATACAAATCTTCATTACGAGCTCGTTTTTTTTTTTTGAATCGACCATAAATTTTGACGATACTTTATTTAATTTGTCTTTGCTCTCAAGTGTGGTCTTATGAACACCTTGCTACCGGCGCACCCAGGCGTAGGGACGGAACGGATAATGTGTGGCCTCGATTGTGCACCTGGGAGTACAGCTGGAAGGACAGCCACTACCTGAGGAGAGACGATCCCCATCACAACATTAAGTACTATCGGGGGGAGCTCGACTCGTTATCTCCGGGCCAGATGCGATGGGCACCGTACAAATGTTTGGCACGACTAGTGGGGGAGTCATTCATCTTCACACTATCCGGGTTGCAACGCACACCCCTTATTCACTTCGAGGTCATAGAGTGACAGCTACAAGATTGTGTTATGCACCATTTTGAGTGCCTGCAGGGGTTGCCAACTAATGCGCCGGATATGAGGGGTAACAGGAACCCACCGGGTGTTGGACGGTTTGGCAAGGCGAATGTGCACGACTTGTGCACACGAGAACTTGAGGTTTGGGATTCCTGGCAGGACACGCTGGCGGCAATTGTGTCGGAGCCTGACCCTGGGATCAACATCGAACAGTACAATGAGTGGTACTACCGCATCACTCGGAGAAGAGTAGCTTCAGTAAGGTTTGAACGCGGAGAAAAGTACCACCCTAGGGGTCAGATCAATGAGCAGATGGCATACAATCTGGTAAGTTGCTCAACCAGTGCTTTTAATTAAACTTGATGATTCTAAGTGTGTGTGTGTGTGTGTGTGTGTGTGTGTATGAAGTTACTTATTTATTATCTCTTTGGATGTAGGTTAATGCCTTGTTCGCCTTCTTCCAGAAGTTGAGCGAGCAGAAGGATCTGGTCAATGCAATGGGCGAGGAGCTTCACCAACAGGGCGAAGCGTTGGCGTATGGCTACGAAATATTTTTGCGCCAAGCATCCGAACAGCCTTCGAGCGTCAACCCGGGAATGGGGGAACCGGGGTGGCAGCCCCTTATGTGAGCTCGGGATACGGTGATCCCTCTGTATCGGGAATGGATGGTGATTGGGGACCGCCAAGCACCATGGGGGCTAGGCTTAAGCGCCGTGGGAAGAGTACAGTGCGCCCTCCTTCTCTTTGCTTCTGGACTCGGAACCCCAACCCCTCTCTCAGAGTCAAGTCACGCAGGACTGGAGTTTCAGAAACATCAGTCTGTCCGAGACACTGCCCATTGTCTCATGGGCGGGACCATCTATTGCGAAAGGAGGGCAATATCCCCCGGTTTGCCCCCCCCCCCCCCCCCCGAAAGAATGCAAGATTCGCCGGTCGACCCCCGAGGGCAATATCGCAAAGGACATCCACTGAAGTCCCTAAAGCCACATAAATGCCAAATTATCAGAGAACAGTATTTTAGCGGGTTTTCGCGGGATAAAGCATTATATAATGTGAATCACCAGGAGGGCATGGATTACTGTTGCTCGTGGGGAAAAATGGCTTCCCTGGCTCCAGGGATTTGGTTAGACAACGGCGTCCTCACCTGCGTGGAGATTCTGAAGGAAAGGGGCCAGGGGGCCAAACGAGTATCCGGGCGTATTTTTATTGGATGTCTTTTTTCATAGCCTCCTAGTGGCTGAATGGCATGAGTGGGTCGAACGAAGGGGGAAGAAAAAGTTGAGCCAATGGAGACCGTCGGATAACCTATGAGCATATCTGAATAGGGATAGTCCAGTGAGCACAATGGTTAACCACGTGTTTCTAATCCCATTTCTAGGGGAAAGTCACTGGTACTTGTTGGTTTGCTATGAACCAACGGAAAAAGTCGTATCGATGATCGACAGTTTACACGACGATACCTTCCACATGCATGTGCTGTGGATGTATAAAGCCCAGTTGGACTCTATGGTAATCTTACGATTGTTGTTTAATGCTTATTGTAACTTGCCAATTGTAAATGTTAACTCGTGTCTTACGCCGTTTTCTGTTTCTCGCAGAATATATTTTGTGCCATGGCCAATGATATCCGTGGTGTACCTGTACCGACACGGCCAAAGTTTCATTTCCGATTGAAGAAGAGGAGGCCCAAGCAACATAATACTTCGAACTGCGGCGTCTTCCTTTGCATGTACATGGATTACATCTGTCAGTCTGAGAGCCTCAGGGCGGCCGCCTGGAGTTTAGAATGCGTAGAACGCTTTAGATATAAGATAGCTTGGCAAATTTTGAAAGGCCGGCCTAGAGAGATTAGATTTATTGAAAATCCATCTAAAGACGAGAATCCGGCTCAACATGAGGACCCCTAGTTGACATTGTACCATTATAATATTTTTTTAATAAATCATGATTATTTAGAAAGCTGTCATTGGTGTGATTTTATTTTTGTTGAGATCAGTTGATTTGTGTTGAATGATTGAGTGATTTACTGATTTGTGTCCATATCAGTGGACATTTGATTTGAGTTGATTTGATTAGAGTTGGTTTTTTTGCTCTTATTGAGAATGATTGAATGGTGGGAAACAAAATGGGGGAGAATTTTTTAGCTGTTGGGGTTTATCCGTCCGCTACATAGTGTAACGGACGTCCAAAGAAAAATTTTCTAAGTGTTGTTAGCTTCCCCATCCGCTACACAATGTAGCAGACGTCCAAAAACAGAAAAATTTTCTAAGTGTTGAAGTGTTGATTGTCTGCTTCCCCGTCTGCTACACAGTGTAGCGGACGTCCAAATATAGAAAAAAAAATTAAGTGTCGAAGTGTTTGATTGTCTGCTTCCCGTCCGCTACACAGTGTAGCGGACGTCCAATATAGAAAAAAAATTTAAGTGTCGAAGTGTTGATTGTCTGCCCCGTCCGCTACACAGTGTAGCAGACGTCCAAATACAGAAAAAATTTCTAAGTGTTGAAGTTGATTGTTTCTGCTTCCGTCCGCTACACAGTGTAGTGGACGTCCAAATACAGGAAAATTTTCTAAGTGTTGAAGTTGATTGTTTCTGCTTCCCCGTCCGCTACACAGTGTAGCGGACGT
>JAVXUP010004266.1:15000-36458 GCA_033070095.1 Escallonia herrerae | reverse complement strand
CTAAAGAGAAAACTGAGAAGAGAAGGTTTGTCAATGCATGTTGCATTGCATCATGTATTTCACTTACAATTCCCCATATGTTACAAACAGAAGGAAATAATCAACTTTCGCATTTGTTCTTAACAGTCTGTGTGTCAGAAGGCAGTCTGTTAGATTATCAGGAAAACTAAATCCTACTGGAGACTTGTTTGAGACAAGTGAGGCGAAACTTCGAGTATGTTTGCCTGCTGATCAAATGCCATAAGATGGTGGAATATCCACGAGCTTATTATTTGCAATTCACTTAAACATTTTCTTGTCATCACAGGATGAAACAAAAGCAGGTCAAAATTATGGCCAAGAGGTATATAATTGGGTCTTAAGAGTTTATTTTCATTACATTTTTCATTAATATTGTTAGCTTTCCTGTTTATTGCAACATTTATGTTGTTTTTCTTCTGTAAGGTGGAAGTCACCAAGCATGCTGACACCGAGGAGCCTTTAGAAACAGGTAAAGATGATAAACAACTTTTTGACGTCTATCAAGAAGCCAGTGTAATTACTAGAAAAGAACATTCTTTGGGATCTAAAGTACCGTTTTTCACAGAGAACTTCTTATATGTCGTAGGTTTGGGCCCTTCAACCGTTGAACAAATCCAAGATAGGGATCAGGTTGAGGAATATGTAAGACCTAAGACACGTCAAAATCTTGACGACGAGGTATATAATCAACTCTTATGAGTGGCATTTCACAACTTAGTTCGGAAATGTTGTTCTTTAGCTCACTGTACATTTAAACATCTATGTTCTTTCTTTCTTAAAGGTGGAGGTGACTAAGCATGATGAGAGTGGGGAGTCTTCAGAAATAGGTATACATGACGGATATCTTTAGGAGACCAACACCGTTGGCATCAGTCAAGGTGTTGGTGTTATATCCTTTTACATTGAAACGAAAACCTGTTATGTTAGAGGGAAATTCATTCTTTTATCGGTAACTTGTAGGCTTGGGCCCTTCTGCTGTTACAGGAATCCAAGAGGAGCAGGCTAAGGGAAAAAGGTTTGTGCATTCATTCATATTACATTCCATGGTAAAAGTGGACGTTAGTATTGGTTCTCAAAAGTATGGGATTTTGAAGAAATTGTGTTAACCTTCTCTTAATCAGAACCAGAAGGCAATCTGCTAGGTTCATGTCTGAAGGACCAAAACCGACCGAAGACTCATTTGAGACAGATGATACCAAATTTCCTCTCTGGCCTTTGCGCGATGATCAGGTGCAAGAAGATAGTTTAACTTCAACATCTGCGTGTTTTGAAGATCAATGCAGTTCTGTTCCGTGCTATCAAACAGCAGAATCAAGAAGATCCTCTTTTGGAAGGCCCTTGCGCCAAGCAGCCAAGAAGGTTCAGACCTACAAGGAAATTCCAGTTAACCTGAAGATGCGCAGAGATAAGTAGTCAAATCTTTTGCATGCTAAACCTCTGTATCATTGGGAGTGAGCAGAAATTGAGTAAAGAAGCATGGTTTATGTTAATGCTTACTCATCTTTCTCTTCGGAACACTTTTGTTTCTTGCTCAATTAGTATTATGCTTTTGATCGCTAATGTAGGGTAAGATCTAAAACATCCGGAGTCTATTCTCTGTTGTCATATCATCTGCGGGATGACAACCAAAGAATAAAGGCGGTGATCCTTCGACATATACTATACATCTATGTAAGAGTCAAGAGGTGTGAGATTTAGCATGTTATCGTGCCTTGCAGCTCAGAAGTCACTCCCTTTTAGTATGATTCTGAGTCCGTTTGTACCATTCTGAATCTCCATATATCGTTTTAGTGTGGCGTAGGGGTGGGGTGGTGAGGGTTGGAAATCATGTGATGGACGCTGTAGTTTCTTCTTGCTTATAAATGCCATATCGACTTCCCTTTGTAAGCCAAGAAAATGGCCGAAAAGTCGTGTATCAATTTATATTTTCAGTTTGCAGGGTAGATTTCTATATAGTCAGATCCTGGTTCTTATTTTTTGAGTGCGCATGAAGCTCTTCATTTTCATCCTAATCAAGATTTGGATCTCTGCTGTGCGATCTTGGAAGTAAACCATGATTATGTTTAGACATGAAGGCCCACGCTCCGTTGCAGCTTATACAAAAGCTTAAATAACAACGAATTGCGATATGTTCACCTCTGTTTTGAAAATGTGTATTAAATTCCCTACTATGGAAAAGTGTGCACATTGGAAGGATTCTTTTTCACTTAATCTTACTTTTCGGTAGGACGTTTGGGCCCTCAAAATCATATTTTAAGACCAAAATACGCTTTTACTTCTTATAATTAGAAATGGGTTGTTCACTTACCATAATGCCCTTTTAAGTGCCACGTTTTAGAGGGGTAGGTTTGTTGTTTCACCCATAAAAAATCCATAGATCCTAATATATTCTATCTTTTTTCCCCTTCCTCTCTCGCCTCCCTTCACCCCCGAAGCGACGAGACAATGGTCATTACAAGTTGCCATTGCCTCCTCTTCCCCTTCACTGAAGTTGCCTCTATGTCCCATTTGCTGCTACCGCCTCCTCCTCCCCTTTGTGGCTTCCGCGCTACTATTAGCTCCTCCTCATCCCTTTCCCTGCCTTGTCGCGGCTATCACCTTCTCTTCCTCTCTCATTTCTACTGTAGCGCTCCATATTCTTTAGACTTAAATAATTATTAGTTGGTCAGAAAAATAAAATGGTGATAACTTTTAGCGGTAATTGAGAATTGGTATAGTATGAAAGGTTAAAACTTTTGATGTCAAAACATAATTATGTAAAGTATTGGGTTAGTTCGTAATTATAGAAAGCTTTAGGGCTATTTTGTAACTTTGGAAAATAGGTTATATTACTATCTTACATGTTTAAAACGGGAAAAATGCGGTCATGGTAAATACCCCACCTCTTACTTGGGTTTAGTAACTAATCTAATAATTATATAGATTAATTCGGTAGAGACTGGGGGGAGGGGAGAGAGAGATTTCCAAGGGTAATTCCTATTCCTTCTTAGTGTGATTTTTAGTTTGTGTATTAGTGTGTATTATGGTGGTGTCAGCTATGTGTATGTTTACATTGAGGGGTGTTTGTATGTGTATAGATTGTGCCGGGTGTGTGTTCAATTGTGTATTTGTTGAAAGATTTAGGTTTTGATTTGTATTTTCTACAACAACATATTAGCAATACCAAGAGATTAAACGTAGCAAAATAATAACAAATCATTGAAAGTAATTGTATATGAACTCTTGATAAAATTATGTAATTTAGATTAGTAAAAGGATATAAAAATAGTTGGTCCGTGAGAGTCACGACAAAGTCACTGTCCTAAAGACGTTATCGCCTCCCTACGTGCAGGTGTTGATGGCAGACAAAGTCTCAAAGATAAAATTCATTAACGCAGCTATGTCTCCTCCATTTGCACGTCCACAGGAAGACAGTTTGAACCAGTCCACGATCACATTGCCCAAGTATAAAATATATGTATAAAAGATTTAGAGGAAAGCATTGTGATAGTAGTAGAAAACACTAAGTTTGGAAGCATAGTTGCTTCAAGTATATCTATGTCATATTCCATGGCCTTATATACATGACCAATCATAATCCATTTATTGGCCACATGAGTAAGCTTAAAAACTTTTGTAACTTATGAAGTAATGATAATCTTCTCAATAATGTCAAACAATAAAACATATTATATACTCCATAAACAAATGAGTTAATACTACTCATTATTGCTTTCGTAACTCATTTCATAATATATAAGTGAGTAATTACCAAATAGCCATAACTAGAACTATAATTATAATGCTTTAATATACATTTTATTTTATTAAAATATTCCAACAGTATTTACACTGGATTGTGTGTGTGCGCGCGCGCGCGTGTATCACTGCTACAGTAGCAACAGTGTGCTGTGTGTGTTTAAAGGGCTGCAACAGTGGGGTGTGTGTTTCAGGGGCTGTGTAGTGGTGTGTGTGTGTGTGTGTTGGTGCTAGGCTAGGGGGGGGTGTAAAGCAGGTGTATGTGTAGCCAGCAGTGTGCTGGTGTGTGTGTCGGTCGTGTGCTGGAGTGGGTGTATAATGACAGAAAGTGTGGGGTGTAGTGTGGTGTTAATGTGTGTTACAGTGGGTGCGTGTGTGTCGTGGGTGGTGCAGTGGGTGAAGTGTGTGTGGCAGGTTGTGTATAGTAAGTGTAATATCTCTGTGTGTGTGTTAGGAAGTATATGTGTGTGTATTTATTTTAGATGTATGTGTGTTTTAGGTGCGTTAGTAGGTGAATATGTATTTCATTGTGTGTAGCTGTGTGCGTGTGTCTGTGTTCGGTAGAGAGGGGGAGGAGGAAATGTGTGTTTTAGTGTGTGTGAATAATCTGTATAAACATAAATAGAAACTATAATTGTCGCTAAAAGCCAATAGTTTTTAAACTCTTTTAACTTTAATTTTTACAAGCAGCTTTTGACCTGATTTTGGCCAATTTTAAATTAAATTAAAAGAGTAACCCCCAATTTTTACGAGTTGTACAATGCGGAATTACTTGGGAATTTTTTGTGTTCGTGAAAGAAGCTAAATAATTGTATTTGTAAAAAAGGGTTCTCGACTTCATAATATATCAAATCAGCTTATTTTTGTCTAAAAATTTTAGGACCTTATATTACTGAGATGTTCCGTGTCTAAAGTGAAAAATTCTCGAAGGGCTTTTTAGTCTGAAACACAGGTTTAGTTTCTTAGAAAGATGTTTAAAAACTATTTTGATTTTTTTTCGAGGGTGCGATGGCTGCCAGATGATACTTTGGTAATTTTACCAAAGTCTAGGGGTGTTTTGGTAAATTTTCACACCCAGTCGGCATGAAACACATAATTGAGTGTACAAAATTAATATCCTTATAATTTAAGGTTCCAACAGGGGAGGATTAGGATTGACACTCTAGTAAATTCTGGAGCCGGTTAGCAATTCAGGTAAGTACTCTTGTCATGTCCCTACTTATTAAATTATTTTCAATTCCAAGCATATCTACATGTGTATTTGTGCCATTTAATTGTTTAAAGCAATTAAAAACTATTATTTGATTATGTTATACTGCTTGACAAAGTAAATAGAATTTCCATGTAATGATTTTATTCCTAGTTTAAACTCGGGTTATGTCTTTTTTTTTTTGGTGAAAAGTCCTTTGTTCCCAAAACATTCTGTATCTATTTTACGTTGTATACTTTCATGAGTACAACTCCCTTACTATCTCAATATACATTGTATACTACTCAACATTGTTAAAAAAATTCTCCGACTTTCCATCTGTTGCTCTATCCTGCATTATTTCCCCTTCTAAGCTGTTTTCTCAGGATATGTTGATCTATCCCCCATCCTGTACATAACTTCTTATTTTGTTATGTGTCTACAATGTTTTCTTAGATGTAGACCCTATATTATATCCACTTTTGTATCATATAAAAGTAGCTATTTGGACTTACTTGTTTTTGTTCAAACACTCTTGTGTTTCTTTCCTTCCATAGTCCATATATTGGTACCATGATTGCCAATACACTGAGTTTAGCCCTGAAGCTCTTTCTTCTGCATGTATGAGTTACTTGTAGATATTGCCCCCATCCTTGAGTAGGTTTTGCAATTCCCAATCTGCTACAAACTTGCTTCCTAACCTCCTGTGTGTATTGACACTGGGTGAACAAATGATCACATGTCTCTTGGTGTTCTGAACATAAGCTACATGTGTCTTCCTAGATTAACTTCCATTGTTTCAATTTCTCCTTAGTTCTCAGTCCCCTTTAGACAGCATCCAACAAATGAAAGAACATCTGGGGATATGACCATTGAACCATATCATTGTTGCCCAAGCTACCCCCTGTGCTTTAGTTCTCAGCTCATTCCAAGCACTCTTGATTGTGAATTGGCCTATTGGAGTTGGGGTCCATACTACTTTGTCCTCCTCATTTCATACTGGTACTGAAGTTGCAGCAATTAATTGATTGAGATTTCTCAAATCTACTAGGTGGTAATCTCTGCGTCTCCCCATCCGTTATTTCAGCTACTTTAGCATCTTTTGATATGCCAGAGTCATATATCACTCTTCGTCCATACTTTTCAATTATGCTTTGGTCTTGCAACCATCTATCCAACCATAACCATGTGTTCTTGCCATTCCCAATCTTATATGTACACATTGACTACATTTGTTTCCTTAGCTTCATTATCTTGCACCAGGTCCAAGATAGAGTGACAGGTGGCTTGAAAGGTCCATAAGTGCCTTTATTTTATTATTATGCATATGACACCATTTCACCCATAGAGAATCCTTTTTGTGTGCCAAATCCCATAAGTGTTTGTAAATTGCAGCCTTATTCCATTTCCCTAACCTTTTTAGACCCAAACCACCTTCCTTTTTTGGTAAGCATAGATCAGCCCAAGCTACCTTGGCCCCAGTGCACTTTGTGTCCCTGCCATGCCAAATGAATGATCTTATTTTCCCTTCAATCTGCTTGATTATTTTCTTTGGTAAGACAAAGATGCTGCGCCAGTACACCTGCATGCTTAATAAAATTGAAGTTGCTTATTTTATTCTTCTAGCATATGATAAAAATTTGGTGGTCCATGTGGCTATTCTTTTTGTTACTCTGTCCACAAGCACTTGGCAGTCACTAATTTTTAATTTGACAGAGATTAAAGGGACTCCAAGATAAGTAACTGGGAAAGCACCAATGAAAATTCCAACTACATCAGCTAATGCTTTTGCAGTCTGTTCATCAGTCCCAGCAATGAAAATTGCACTTTTGCTCAGATTTGGTGCCGAGCCAACTAACTGTTCAAACTCATTTAGCCCGGCCTTCAATATTTCCAATGTCTTTTGATCTGCTGTTGCAAGCAAAAACAGATCATCAGCAAAATATAGATGGTTAATCTCAAGTTATTTGCATTTGGGATGATAAAGGAATTCTGCTTGAGCTGTATACCAATCGATAGTGCTGGAAAATGCTTCCATAACTAAAAAAAACAAATATGGGGACAAAGGATCTCCTTGTCTTAGGCCCTTAGCCCCTCCAAAATACCCTTCCATGCATCCATTTAGGTTAAAAGAAAATCTTGCAGTGGTAACACATCTCATTGTCCAGTCTTTGAATCTCTGTGGAAAGTGCGTAACTTGCATCACCATCCTAAAAAATTCCCCTCCCACAGAGTCATATGACTTTTGTAAATCAATTTTCATAACACACCCTGGCCTCCCACCATGCTTATGATAATTTTTCACTAGTTCCTGCATTATCAAAATATTGTCTGCAATGCTTCTACCAGCTACAAAGGTTGTTTGTCTTTTATTGATGAGCGTGGTAATATCCTTTTTATTCTTTCACATAGCACCTTTGAAATGCACTTGTACATTACATTTCAACAGGCTATTGGCCTGAACTCCTTCATATTCTGAGGGTTGGCTATCTCTGGTATTAGTGTAAGACCAGTGTTGTTAAATAACTGCACTCTTTTCCCTGTGTTTAAAAACTCCATTACAGTATCATTAACATCTCTCTTCACAACCTCCCAATTTGTTGGAAAAACTCAGAGGCAAAGCCATCAGGGCCTGGTGCCTTATTTGCCTTCATAGAAAACAGTGCACTTCTAATTTCATCTTCTGTAACAAGATCCACCAATGCACCTTGGTCCCGTGCAACCACTTTGCTTCTAATTACTGTCTCTGACCTTGCATGTCTCAAATTTATGGTTTGAACTGGTTCTCCCAAGAACTGAGCAAATGCTTTATTGCCACCGATGTATCTCATTGGCTCCAGTGATGTAATGCCTTTTCTCATCTTGTATCCCCATAATTTTATTATGGGCATTATGCACTAGTACCTTTTTTATGGAAATATTTTGTGTTATAGTCCCCCAGTTTGATCTCTTTAATCCTTGCCTTCTGGAAATAAAAGGCCTTTTCAGCCTGTACTAACTCATGGTATTGTCTTTGCACAATTTTCTCTTGTTGGATCAGCTCCACTCTGTTACATCCCAAGATCTGTTGTTGTATGTCCTGTAATTCTTCCAATTTTTCATTTACTCTGCTGGATATGTTGTTGTAGTTCTCCTTATTGAGTGTTTTCAGCCAAGGTTTTAACCTCCTCATTCTTGCTTGTAGCTGGTGGCAAGCATCTCCATTACTGGCTTCCTTTCATAAATTCTCAAGCCCAGCCTTAAGACTGGGGTGCTTCATCCAAAAATTAAAAAATTTAAAGGGTTTTCTTCCCTTATACTGGTCTAGTCTTACTTGAATCAACAACATAGCATGATCTGAGATCCCAGATGCCTTTTGCTTCAACTAGTGTTGTAGGGAATCTCTCCATCAACCTTTCATTTTGCAGAGTCCTATCAATCCTATTCATTATCAAGTCCTCATCTATCTTGTTGCACTAGGTATAGTATAGTCCATTGGTGTTTACATCTTCTAGCTGAGCATTATAGATGCATTAATTAAAATCTGATACATCTATACTATTTATGCCTAGCCTTCCTTTTTTCTCCGCTGGGTACCTGACTACATTAAAATCTCCTATTACCAGCCATGGGTGTGAGGCAACAATACCAGCACAACCTTCTAATTGAGCCCATAAGGCTTTCCTCTTTTCCCTTTTATTATTGCCATAAATGTAACGCCCCCGAAAATCTGGAGCTTCGCATCCCAGAACCCCCAGGCTGTTAACCTACCGGATCGCGTCAAGCCTGTCAGACCTGTTCGCTAACACATATTCCAAATCATCTAATTCAGCATCAACTCAAATCTTTTAAAATACTATATCACAACTGCTTAGCTTAAACTATTACAGTTTAGGTTCTTCACAAATCAAATTCCTAAGAACAAATTACAGTACTGACCCGTGCAAGGGTCTTACTATACAGTAGTGATGGGCTCATCAGAATCTCATCAGACTTTAAACCCATTCCCGAGCATTCTACAGCTGGCCCTTATCTGCAGAAGGGAATCAAACGAAGGGTAAGCTTTTAAGAGCTCAGTACGATTGTACAAGGACCAATAAAATAATTACAAAACAATTCCAAGAATCCAACTGACGAAGATTTTCAGAATACTTTAAATGGTCAAAAACTCAATGATTTCCAAAAAGGATCAAAATTTATCAGAAATAAATACCAAAATAGACAAACACAATCAAGATGGGTTCCAAAACGATCAATAAAAGATCATTTCCAAAGTCATCATTTCAAATAATACGATAAAGACTTGCCAAGGGATTTCAACCCAAGCAAAAATCATTTCAAGTAATACGATGGAGACTTGCCATGGGGTTTCAACCCAAGCACAAATCATGATACATATGTGCAAATAAATTCAAAAATCAATGTTGATTCTGGGCGGTCGCGATGCCATTCAGGCAAAGCCGTACACATGCATGATGTGCCATAATATAATTACTAGCTCTCTTCATCGATCAAGGAACTAGCCTCCTTCCCCATAGGAAACAGTAACAATCGAGCCTTATACCGCTCCCCACAGAACAGGTACCCAGGAAAAAACAGAAAAATCAACAATATCAATGAGCATTAACATGAGCTCAAATCACCGAAATCAATTCGGGTTCCAATAACAATAAACATACTGATGTAAGCCATCATTCCGAATTCCAAAAGAATATCACAAATAAACAGCAAAAACAATTGTGAATAATTATCAAATTCAGGCACAACAATTCGGAAGAACAAATACAAACAATTGTCAAATTTGCTCAGCATGCAATAATAGGAGAGCATCACAAGATTTTCAAATAATCGATTCAGGTTCAACATTATGATTTTCCGGCCAATAACACGTTGCTATTAGTATACAATTTAGAATTTGGCATTAGCCATAGGCAATCAAATGATTACTTACGATTACGAGTTATCAAAATAAAGGCTCGGATGAAAGTCCTTACCCAGGGTTCAAATAGAATCTCTTACCTGGATCCGCAGCTAAATTATCCTAACTGGAAGTCTTTACATTTAACCTAAATGGAATAATCGAATCATTAGAACACAGCCTACAGTACAATATTATAACTTAATACGGACTCACACATACTCCCAAAATGAACCTCCTTCACCGCGTACAAGAAATTACCCAAAATGTCCTTAGGTGTGAAATTATCAAAATGGCCCTCTTGGATTTGAATCACCCAAATGGCTTTGCCATAAGTAGAATTGCTAAAACAACCTTCCCGTATGTGAATTTATACAAAATCCCTTTTACAGATAAAATTACCAAAATACCCCCTTAGGGTGGCAAATTACCAAAATATTCATGGGGGTATCGGCCACCGAAAAAATCCCAAAAAATCTTAAAACGCTATTTTAAATATCCTCAGGTCATTTTTGGGCTAAAAAGTATTTTAGAAAATTTTCGCCCGAAAATCCCGAATCGAGCGCTAAAAGGCCAGTTCTGCGAGAAATACCCATCGGCCTCAGAATGGCCCAAAATTTTAGAATATGAATTATATCAATAAAATAAGATTTTTCTAAAATTTTGAGATTAAAACAACTTTATTTACTATGTTAAATAAATCCAGAATTACTTCTAATTGATACCCTAATTTAGCGTCTTTCGCAGACACCTGAAATTCTTGAAAAGTTTCAGAGCGTAGGTCTCGTAAAAATATTCGAGGTTACAGTTTCTTACTTTGTATTTATAAAAATTTGTAGTAAAACTGTCTAAATTAATTTCCTAACTTTAGCGAAAATAACACTTACTGTGCAAATCAATACACACACTAACACACCTTCATGCACACACACTTATCTTCTCCACTCAGTCACAGAAACACACCCAACAATTCACATACACACTCTGGTAGCCACAAAGCCCAAACTAACACCTATATACCCCGAATTACTACTAAATATACATGTTAATACCCTTAAACACATACATTACACTCATGATCACACACACAAACACATCTGAAGCTCACACACTCAAGAACACACACAAACAGTCACAGACACACACCAACTCACCCGCACAGACCCTTGGACACACCCAAAAACTCACAACCTCCTCCACTTTAGTCCTACATACACATTAACCACACACAATTACACAAACGATTATACATAATTCACCCATACCCACGGCAACCATGAACACACACACACACACACACACACACACACACTACACCCATGGCACACACCCACGTGCAAATTTACACATTAAATTTCACTAGAAAAGAAGAGGGATTACCCCTAGGACTCTTTTTCCAAATTTTCTTCTTTCTTCCCCTTCCCCGAGCTCCCTGCTTTTGCTACTTCTCTATTTTCTCTTCACTGTTCTTCTTTCTGTTCTTTCCTCTGTTTCTTCTTTTTTTGTTTTTCCCGAATTGTTTGTTGTTGTTTTTTTTCTTTTCTTTCTTTTATTCTTTTTTAAGACCTTATCATATCCTATATTTTATAATAAAATGGAATTAGTCACTACACCACTAGCCTCTACAATTTGATACCTAATGCATACTTTTCAAAATTGCAATTTAGTCCCCCTAAATTTTCATAATTACAAAATAACCCAAACTTTGTTTAATTACCTCTAAGCCCCAATTTATTCCCATCTCTATTAATTCAATTAAACGTCACTAAAACATGTACTGTCACTCACTTTATTATTTTTCGTCAGCATAAATATAATTTATAGTTACGCCCTCAAATTTTTTCAAAATTACAACATGACCCGAAAGTTTTCAAAATTACATTTTTGCCCCTTCTTTTAAGCTCCTCCGCACTACTAATACCCGAGGTTCCCAAAGTTCGGGATATTACATATTTTCCCCTCATAAAAATTTCGTCCTCAAAATTGGCTCTCAGATATCCTATCACTTATAACATCTAGGTACTATGCTTCCACTGTGTCATTCTGATAATTGTCGCACCGTAGCTAAGCTACGCATAATCTCCCCACATTCATTTCCACGAATACCGGAGCGCAACATTTATATTCTAGTCATAATGTTAAACCCATACCAATCAGGTTACCACTCGGGCTTTAACCGTTCCAGTATTTCACGAACGATTACTTAGTTAATACCAAACTCGCTAAGCAAAACCTACACCATTTCGAATTCAGCGCATACAAGTCAAACTAAATCAAACTGCAATACCAGAGCTTCCATTGCATTGTACCAATTCTATACCAGAGACTATATCATCTGTACAGTCTACTTATGATGGTAAGCTTAACTTCAAGCTTAAGGTGTACTAAAATACCAAACGATGGTTATAATTACACTATACTAGAGCTAACATGGATAGGATAACCAATTCCTATAAGCACTTATACCTCATAACATACAGCAAAACTGTAGCCACTAGGCTTTCATTGTGCATTCTAACATCTCAAAACCACGAGTCCAAATTATTGCCAAGTTCATCACCGAGAGCGTGTTATTTTAACATAGTTATGTATTGTATACTTATAGCTCTACGTACACCTCATAGAACGACAAAAAACTATAAATAATATGGTTTCACTGCACACTCTAGTGGCTTATCTCAATGAGTCTAAGCTGTTACCAAGGTCAATACGGAGATATATGTTATCCTTTAAAGTTAAACAACTCCACACTATCTCCGAATTCATTACGGAAGGATGTGTCATCTTAACACACTACAAAATATGATTCCACATACCTACATATTGAAATCTACTAGATTGCAAGGCTCTAAGTCATCGCAGCATTTCCGTCTGACAGTCACATTACTTACCAAAAATTTATAGTCTTATCCTTTAATTATCTGTTTCAGTTGAACGTTTAAAACCTTTCTGTTCCCAAAAGCAAGTAACACATGCTCTATCATCATGTGTTCAGCCCAGATCTCAAGCTTATACCAAATCATTGAATAACTTATCCAACCCTAACCCACTTTCTCAGTGTCTATTCTCGCTCACAGATTATATGAGGCTTAGGAATCTACCTAACCTTATATCCAGGTAGGGGAAACTATACCAATAGTGATAACAATAATAGCAATTAGACAATTAAAACACAAAAATCTTTAACAAAAATCATGCATATTGGCTCTGAGGGTTCAAAATAGGATTCTATGACATGCCAGAATAATTGGCAAAAACAAAAATGATGATATAGGTCTAGCGAAGCAAAGTCAATCCAAAGATCCAGAACAATCAGAATCAGAAGGAGTCATTGGTTCTTAATAAGATTCGTATCTTTCCCATGACCAGTAGGTTAGATACTTCCCCATCAAGTCCAAATAGATTCAGAAAGAAAATAAATAAATATTCTGACGATGGGATAAGCCGACTGAATATGAATGACTTCTTCCCCGACATCTTAGGGTAAGCTGGCATTCAATTAAGTCGCACTCGAGTTCAATAAGAAAAAGAATGAATGAGATGACAAAGTAAGATTCCAAATCCCTTCTTGTACTCTTAAACCAAATCTTCAGTCTTAACACCAGTCATCTTTTGAAACACTATTCTTACTCATAAATCAAATCACCAACTTAACTACTGTGCTGTGCGTACCTTATAAACTTCCCAAATATGACTAGGTTTTCCTCTGACACTACACGGATGCGTGATAAGAAAATCACCGATTCATACCTAGTACGATATCCAAATCCTAAACAACAAATAGAGTGGGGTCCAAAGAAAGGTCTTTATCCCAAACATAGACTGTACATTCATAGAGAACCGCAAAACAGTCAAAAACTCTCCTAATGGAATACTTATCACAATATCAGTTCTTAAAGGACGAATCTTCATCCTCAATCTCTATGTCAAAGTAACATATGTTAAGAAATATGACACTCCAAGCTTAAATAGTATACACGCATCTAATGGGTTAACCTAAAAAGTGTCTGACACCACGTCATCAGATATGACAAAATCCAAAGCGGATATTGAACAAAATTTGGCTGATATTATGGGCCTCTGCTCTTACTAACCTTGTCCTCTTTCCTGCCGAGGAACCATGCTCGTTGTTACACTAGCTATAGGTATACGACGGATTATTTCTCACAAGCAAACAGTTTCAAACTTAATGCCCCATACTACCATACCTAACACATCATCTGATCAACTTATAGCATAACTCATCACTCTAACTTCTCCCATACCTGACACGTGGGGGGGCCAAAAAAATTGACCCACCACCCTGACCAGTACTCTAGGTAGGTCAAACTCTGGAACTCTGCGATGGTTCAACTCTAGTACTCTGAGCTGATCGAGCGCCTTCACCCTGCGCTCTTTGAAATCTCATATCATGTCTCGATCAGATTTCAGAACTTTATCCAGATCTCAATACCACTGAACTGACGTGGGCATGAATCCCTGATTCTGCCTCAGCCTTTAGCCTTGGGCACCATGCTGTGCCGACTGTAAAAACTTTTTGCTGATGGCTGTCAGCTTTTATAAACATGTTCAGGGAAAATTCTTACTTATCTTTCTTCTAACCGCTCTTTGTTTACTCATACCTTCCTCCATTGTCAAACTTAAACTATTCCAAAACACATGCCAAATAAAGACAGTCCATATAGCTCGTCAATTGAGTTGGGATTACCGTATCTTTCAATCTAGGCCTAAGCCCCCCACTCAGACTTCCAGCAGCTATCTGCCCCTATCAACAACATCCTTATGGAAAATCTAGTGAAATAAGAAATTTCATCTCAACCTTGTTTATGGACTCTTAATTCACTGGCGTCACATTAACAAACTCTCTTCACATTGGTTCATGAAATCTCGTAAAAACACTTGTCAAAAAATAATTCCTTAAACTGTTCCCAGGTGACTTTAATCAATTGCTGGTGAGTCAAACTCTTCGCGACCATTTTCCACCATTGATCGGCCTCACCTCTCAGTTGATATACCATAAATTCAATCTTTGTCGCTCCACTTACAGTTGCTCAAAATTTTGTATAATTAGTGGCTCAAAATTTTCCTCAATTTTGCTAATCCAGTTTACTGCCTCTATAGGGTCCAGTAAACACCTAAAACTAATCCCATCTCATTTGTTAAGTTCCCCCAAGATACTCTCATCCCGAGGTTGTGGTTGTGGTTGAACAGGATTCAGTACTCCTTGTTGTTGGTTGGCCGGGTCCTACTTCATCAAAGTAGGAATCAGGTTCATAGTATTCGGAATCGCAACCATCAATTCTAGGTTTTACTGTCCCCCTATTAGATAGAGATGCCCCTCTACAATCATAAAACCTCCATACAGTACATTGCCTAATCTAAAGATTGTCTGGTCAAGTCTTTCTAATACTGAAAAAAAAACCCTCTAAATCCCTACTAATCTCATACAACCTGTTGGAATTTCACCTATCAGGGACCCCAAGCCCCCCATACTATCTCCATTGCCAGAGCTTCAAATGCAGACCATACGGATACTATAAATAGTTATCAGGGTTATACCAATACGAGTCTAAAGAACAACACAATGACTAGTCAAAGCTTGACTTCTTAACTTTACCATCATCCCATCTCACTCTCATTAATCAGAATACAATTTTATAGAATCGTGTTACCTACACTCGGTGGTTCCGTGCCTACAGAATCATATGCCTATACTTTTAACACCACAGGACCAAATTGCTCTAAAACCTACTGTAAAACCCCCAGAAATCCGGAACTCTGCTGCCTAAAACCCCCAGGCAATTAACCTACCGGATCACGTCAAGCCTGTCAGATTTGTTCGCTAACACATATTCCAAATCATCTAAGCCAGCATCAACTCATATATCTTAAAACACTAGATCATAACTGCTTAGCTTAAACTATTACAGCTTAGGTTCTTCGCAATTCAAATTCCTAAGAACAAATTTACAGTACCGACCCGCGCAGGGGTCTTACTATACAGTAGTGATGGGCTCATCAGAATCTCACTCAGACTCTAAACCCATTCCTGAGCATTCTACAGCTGACCTTTACCTGCAGAAGGGAATCAAACGAAGGGTGAGCTTTTAAGAGCTCAGTAAGGTCATAGAAGGACCAGCAAAAGAATTACAAAATGATTCCAACAATCCTACTAACGAAGATTTTTAGAATACTTCAAACGGTCAGAAACTCAATGATTTCCAAGAGGAATAAAATTCATCAGAAATAAATACCAAAATAGACAAATACAATCAAGATGAGTTCCAAAACGATCAATGAAAGATCATTTCCAAAGTCATCATTTCATATAATACGATAAAGACTTGCCAATGGATTTCAACCCATGCACAAATCATTTCAAATAATACGTTGAAGACTTGCCAAGAGATTTCAACCCAAGCACAAATCATTTCAAATAATACGATGGAGACTTGCCAAGGGGTTTCAACCCAAGCACAAATCATGGTAAATATGGTGCAAATAAATTCACAAATCAACATTGATCTTGGGCGTTCGAGATGCCATTCAGGCAAAGTCATACACATGCATGATGTACCATAATATAATTACTAGCCCTCTTCGTCGATCAAGGAACTAGCCTGCTTTCCTGTAGAAAGCAGTAACAATTCGGCCTTATACTGCCTCCCCACAGAACAGGTACCCAGGTCAACACAGACAAATCAACATTATCAATGAGCGTTAACATAAGCTCAAATCACTGAAATCAATTCGGGTTCCAATAACAATAAACATACTGATATAAGCCATCATTCCGAATTCTCGAAGAAAATCACAAATAAATAGCAAAAATGATTGTGAATAATTATCGAATTCAGGCACAACAATTCGGAAGAGCGGATACAAAAAGTTTTCATATTTTCTTAGCATGCAATAATAGGCGAGCATCACAAGATATTCAAATAATTGATTCAGGTTCAACATTGGGGTTTTGTCGATAAAAACATGTTGATATCAGTATACAATTCAGAATTTGGCATTAGTCATAAGTAATCAAATGAGTACTTACGAGTATGAGTTGTCCAAATAAGGGCTCGGATATAAAGTCATTTCCAAGGATTCAGATAGAATCCCTTACTTGGATCCGCAGCTAAATTATCCTAACCGAAAGTCTTGAGATTTAACCTAGACGGAATAATCGAATCATTAGAATACAACCTACAATACAATATTATAACTTAATACGGACTCACACATTCTCCTAAAATGAACCTTCTTCACCGCGTACGTAAAATTACTCAAAATGCCCTTAGGTGTAAAATTACAAAAATGTCCCTTTCGGACTTACTTTCCCGTAGGTAGAATCGCTAAAATTACCTTCCCGTATGTGAATTTATGCAAAATACCTTTTACAGGTAAATTACCAAAATACCCCCTCTGGGTAGCAAATTACCAAAATACCCCTGGGGTTTCTGGCTCTGGAAAAATCCCAAAATATCTTAAAATGCTATTTTAAAAATCCTCAAGTCATTTTTTGGGTAAAAAGTATTTTAGAGAATTTTCGCCCGAAAATTCAGAACATGTGTCCGGATCGAGAGCGAAAAAGCTAGTTTTGCGAGAAATACCCATCGGCCTCAAAATGGCTTGAAATTTTAGAATATGAATTATATCAGTAAAATAAGATCTTTCTAAAATTTTTAGATTAAAACGACTTTATTTACTAAGTTAAATAAATCCAAAATTTATTCTAATTGATACCCTAGTTTAGTGCCCGTCGCGGACTCCAAAAATTCCTAGAGCGTAGGTCTCGTAAAAATGTTAAGGGTTACAGTTTTAGACTTTTTCTAATTTTGGTCCTATCTATTTATAAAAATTCATAAAAAAATTGTCTAAATTAATTTCCTAAATTTAGCGACAATAACACTTACTGTGCAAATCATTTCACACACTAACACACCTTCACGCACACACACTCATCTTCTCCACTTAGTCATAGCAACACACCCAACAATTCACATACACACTCTGTAGCCACAAAGCCCAAACTAAGACCTATATACCCCGAATTACCACTAAATACACATGTTAATACTCTTCAACACACATTACATTCATGATCACACACACAAACATACATGAAGCTCAAACACTCAAGAACACACACAAACAAGCACAGACACACACCAACTCGCACGCACAGACCCTCAGCACACCGAAAAACTCACAACCTCCTCCATTTTAGTCCTACATACACATTAACCACACACAATTACACAAACAATTATACATAATTCACCCATACCCACGACAGCCATGAATACACCTCATCCACACACACACTGCACCCACGACACACACCCACGTGCAAATTCACACATTAAAATTCCCTAGAAAAGGAGAGGGATTAACCCTAGGACCCTTTTTCCAAATTTTCTTCTTTCCTTCCTTTCCCCGAGCTCTCTGCTTTTGCTGCCTCTATTTTTTTCTTCACGGTTCTTCTTTCTGTTCTTTCCTCTGTTTCTTCTTTTCTTTGCTTTTCCCTAATTGTTTGTTGTTTTTTTTTCTTTTCTCTTCTTTTTTTAATTCTTCTTCAAGACCTTATCCGATCCTATATATTTCATAATAAAATTAAATTAGTCACTACACCACCACTAGCCTCTACAATTTGGCACCTAATGCATACTTTTCAAAATTGCAATTTAGTCCCCAAAATTTCCATACTTACAAAATAACCCAAACTTTGTTTAATTACCTCTAAGCCCCAAATTTATTCCTATCTCTACTAATTTAATTAAACGTCACTAAAACATATACTGTCACTCACTTTATTATTTTTCATCAGAAAAAATATAATTTACAGTCACACCCCCAAAGTTTTCCAAAATTACAAAATGACCTGAAAGTTTTCAAAATTATATATTTGCCCCAAAATTCTTTTAAGCTCCTCCGCACTACTAATAACTGAGCATTGCTCAAAATTATTGCCCATAAATTTTTCAGAACCTAGGTGGTTATTTAACCGGTTCTCGAAGTTCAGGATATTACAATAAACCACAGTGAAAAAGAATTTCACTGACTTATCCATAGTATTGACAATTCCAGTGAGATGCTGAGAGGATTTAGTCAGTATTTCTACCTTGGATCTTCTTTTATTCCACCCCAACCATAATCTAGAGACACCTTTTGCATTAATTGAGTATACAAACTCCTAAGCATTCCCCCACTTTCTTTTAATTTCTGAAATGTTTTCCTCTCTAACTCTAGTTTCAAGTAACCCTACAATTTTCACTTTATTTGTTCTAAAAATTCTCTTTACATCAGCCTGTCTGATAGGGTCATTCAGACCCCTTATATTCCAACTTGCAATGTTTCGTTCCATGATTTTGTACCACTACCCTTCTTGGCTAGAACCTGTTCCATTCCTCTTTGTGAGTTCCTGTCTGTTTGATCAGTGCTCTCTTGTTTCCTTGATCCAGACCGATTATTACTCATTGTCTCTTCCTCCATCAACAAATCATTAGATTCAAAAGGTTGAAAATGATTACTGACCTGGATGGTATTTTCCTTCGATATTGGCTACTCTTTCACTGACTTTGTTTCTTGATTGTTCTCCATCAATATTGTCTATTTTTTCACATAAGTGGTTCCTTGATTGTTCACCATGACATTCTGCACTTCTTTCTTTTGCCACCTTTGCTGTGGTATAGATTTGTTTACAGCAGTTCATACTTCTATGTCCAAAGACATTATAATGACTACATTTTACTGGCACCCACTCATACTCCACCCTTTGCTCTATTATATCCCCATTTGGTCCATATAATGGTATCATTTCAGGGAGTTGTTGATCCACATGAAACTCAACACATATTCTTGCATACCCTACCTGTTCTTTTAATGTTGTCATAGCATCCATAAATAATGGGTTGCCAACTGTGCTCACAATTCTGTTAAGCATGTTCTTTGACCAAAGCTTCAACGGCAAGTGTGATAACTTTATCCACACTGGCATGTAATTTAGCCCTTCTTTCTCAAGGGATGTGTCTGGGGTGTGTACATGGGCTTGTACGTGTCTAGGGCGTGTGCGCTTGAAGTGGGCTTGTGCGATGCCTTTGAAGCCTCAATCCCTCAAGGGATGGGATATGAAAGAACCTTATTTATGATAGATCTGTTGCGGATGCCTTGATGACTTATAACTATTTTTTGCCGGTTGAAGGATGCTTCAATGTCCATCACATAGAATTCGATTGGGACTACTGTAGGCCCGAACTTGATGTCCAACTGAATGAGGCACTGTCAAGCCTTACGCTGTGTAAGCGTAAGCCCGATGGAAGACCTTTTTTAACTGTCATACGCAGTAATGGTCATGTCCGATGGGGTGAGACTTGACTCTGGGATGTCCAGATATCGGAGCTTGGAACATGACCAAACATTCAACCCCGGTATCGATCAGGGAGAGAGGAATGCTGTAGCCCTTTATAATCACCGTTACGTGTAGGGGAGCAGAACGTTCTCCCGGTAAGAGCTCCCTTAGGTCATCGTCCGAGAAGGTAAGGGACGGCTACTTTTAGGAAAACTCCTTCCGTTCGTAGGTTGATTGAGTCCGGTAGCCTTCCAGGTCCACTGTGAAGCAGATGCGAGCGCAGTTCCTGCATGTGTTAATACTATGCTTGGAAAGTGGTCCCCCCGCCTTAACAAATTCACCGATGTGATGTAGTGGATTTCTCAAGTACTTTATTTCTCCAGAAGGGAAAGGAAGGGCTTAACAGCGCCAAATCGGGACCTTTTTAAAGTTCTCTTTTCTAGGATCAAACTCTGGTTCCTACATTTTTCGTCTACTGGTCCCGGGTTCCGGGTGAGCCAGAATCGCAGATCACTCTCTCTCCAAAAAGAGAAAGAGTCAGATTTAGATCCCCGGATTCGAAGTAGTGAAATGAAAATAGAACTATGGATCCCTCATGTATGTTTGCAGATATGCTCAGGCAAGATTAGGCTCAAAAAGCTAAGGTTATGGCGAGATAAAATCACACCCTTACTCAAAATCATATTAGGATTTTGGCTAGACCAAGGGGGAAGAATATAGAGGATTTGCCAGATCAAACCAAGAGTTATTCTTTGTTTGAGAGGCCAGCTTCGTCCTCTCCCAAAGCTAGGGATGGTATTCAGAGTGACATTATGGCTTTCAAGGAGTTCTCTAACTCTCTGAAGATTCCTTCTCTTGACCTTTCCGACTCTTTTTCAGGTTAAGGATCAGGTGCAGCGTACAGTTTCCCTGTGATTTGGCGTATAGGTCTGGGCTTTTGGTATTCAGGGATTGTGCCAAATCCTTTCCAGAAACCCTTTCCAGAAACCCTTTCACAACTTGGTAGGGGGTCGTGCTCCTACTACGTATGTAATGACTGTGTTATCCCATTCTTTAATCTCTATAGCCACATAGTCTTCTGTATAGTGCACCCCTTTTTATCCAAAATTTTCTGTGGTGGCATATATATATATATATATATATATATATATATATATATATATATATATATAACTGATTTTCTTTTACAAATTGCCGATTTGGTCTTACCACATTTGCATACAATTTTCCTTGAATTTCTGGTATAGCGGTTTCTTTATTTCCCACCATGT
>JAVXUP010004266.1:5000-10000 GCA_033070095.1 Escallonia herrerae | reverse complement strand
TTCGATACCCCAGGATCAATTTAGCACTGGTGGTATCAAGTTGAAATGGTTGGTAGATACCTACAAGGTTCTGCCGGATAACTACACGGATCAGATGCTTGTGCTGTACACACAAGCTTTCCTCTTGTGGGTGATGGGGGCAATTCTGTTCCCAACAACGTCGAAGAATACCGTCAGCGTCAAATATTTACCGTTGTTGGGTAACCTGCTGGAGGTTGGGGATTATGCCTGGGGAGCCGCAACTCTTGCGTACCTGTACCGAGCATTGCACAAGGCAACGAGGCCCGACTCCAAAGCGATATGTGCATGTCTCTCGCTATTGCAGGTATATCATACAATTCTTGATTACTCGCTCGTTTCTTTTTTTTGGGTTGAATTGACAATAAAATTTGACGATACTTTATTTAATTTGTCTTTGCTCTCAGGTGTGGTCTTATGAACACCTTGCTACCGGCGCACCCACGCGTAGGGACGGAACCGATAATGTGTGGCCTCGGTTGTGCGCCTGGGAGTACAGCCGGAAGGACAGCCACTACCAGAGGAGAGACGATCCCCATCACAACATTACGTACTATCGGGGGGAGCTCGACTCGTTATCTCCTGGCCAGATGCGATGGGCACCGTACAAACATTTGGCGCGACGGGTGGGAGAGTCGTTCGTCTTCACGCTCTCCGGGTTGCAACGCACACCCCTGATCCACTTCGAGGTCGCAGAGTGGCAGCTGCCAGATCGCGCTATGCGCCATTTTGAGTGCCTGCAGGGGTTGCCAGCCGGCGCGCCGGATATGAGGCTTAACAGGAACCCACCGGGTGTCCCTCGGTTTGGCAAGGCAAATGCGCACGACTTGTGCGCACGAGAACTTGAGGTTTGGGATTCCTGGCAGGACACGCTGGCGGCCATTGTGTCGGAGCCTGACCCCGTGATCAGTATCGAACAGTACAATGGGTGGTACTACCGCATCACCCGGAGGAGAGTAGCTCCAGTAAGGTTTGAACGCGGGGAGAAGTACCACCCTAGGGGTCAGATCGATGAGCACATGGCATACAATCTGGTAAGTTGGCCAATAAGTGCTTTAATTGAACTTGATGATTCTAACTGTGTATGAAGTTACTTATTTATTATCTCTCTGGATGTAGGTTAATGCCTCGTTCGCCTTCTTCCAGAAGTTGAGCGAGCGGAAGGATTTGGTGGATGCAATGGGCGAGGAGCTTCGCCAACAGGCTGATGCGTTGGCGTATGGCTGCGGGAATTTTTTACACCAAGCATCGGGCCAGCCTTCCGGCGTCAGCCCGGGAATGGGTTATCCGGGGTGGCAGCCCCCATATGTGAGCGAGGGATACACCGATCCCTCGGGACAGACTTCGGGAGTGAGCCAGGGATATGGTGGTCCCTCTGTACCGGGAATGGGTGGTGATTGGGGACAGCCAAGCACCATGGGCCAGGCTCAAGCGCCGTGGGAAGACTACAGTGTGCCCTCCTTCTCTTTGCTATTGGACTCGGAACCCCAACCCTTCTCTCAGAGTCAAGTCACGCAAGACTGGGGTTTCGGACACATCAGTCTGTCGGAGACACTGCCCATTGTCCCGTGGGCAGGACCATCTATTGCCGAAGGAGGGCAATATCCCCCGGTCGACCCCCCGAAGGAGTGCAATATCCCCCGTCGACCCCCGAGGGCAATATCGCAAAGGGCATCCAGTGAAGCCCCTAAAGCCGCATAAATGCCAAATAATCAGAGAGCGTTATTTTAGCGGCTTCCCCCGGGACAAAGCGTTGTATAGTGTGAATCATCCGGAGGGCATGGATTACACTTGCGAGTGGGGAGAAATGGCCTCCCTGGCTCCGGGGAGTTGGTTAGACAACGGTGTCATCTCCACATACGTGGAGATTCTGAAGGAAAGGGGTCGGGAGCGGCTGAACGAGTATCCGGCCGTTTTTTTGGTTGATGCCTTTTTTCATAGCCTCCTAGTGTCTGAATGGCATGAGTGGGTCGAGCAAAGGCGGAAGAAAAAGTTGAGCCAGTGGAGACCGTCCGCTAACCTACGAGCGTATCTTGCTAGGGATAGTCCAGTGAGCGCAAGTGTTGCCGACGTGTTTCTAATCCCATTTTTAGGGAAAAGCCACTGGTACTTGGTTTGCTATGAACCGGTGGAGAAAGTCGTATCGGTGATCGACAGTCTCCACGACGATACCGCCCACATGCCTGTGCTGCAGATGTACAAAGCCCAGTTGGACTCAATGGTAATATTACGATTGTTGTTTAACAGTTATTGTAACTTGGCATAAATGTTAACTCGTGTCTTACGCCGTTTTGTGTTTCTTGCAGAATATATTTTGTGCAATGGTCAATGGTATCCGTGGTAACCCTGTACCGGCGCGGCCAAAGCTCGATTGGCGACTGAAGAAGAGGAGGCCCAAGCAACGTAACACTTCGGACTGCGGCGTCTTCCTTTGCATGTACATGGATTACATTTGCCGGTCCGAGAGCCTCAAGGCGGCGGTGTGGAGCCAAGCAGAAGTAGACACCTTTAGATATAGAATGGCTTGGCAAATTATGAAAGGCCGGCCTAGAGCGGTTAGGTTTATTGTAAATCCGGCTAATGCCGAGAATCCCTCCCAACATGATTCCCCCAGTTGACATTGTACCATTACACTTTCAAATTTTTTTTATAAACTATGATTATTTAGAAAGCTCTCATTGATTTGTGTTGAAGATTATTGATTGATTGATTTGTCTGATTTCCGTTGAAGATGATTTGATTTTTGAGTTTTTTTTGGCTCTCATTGAGAATGATTGAAAGGTGGAAAACAAAATCTGTCCGCTAGACAATGTCGCGGACAGTGGGGGTGGGAAAATTTTCCAAGTGTTGGGTTAAAACATTCTGCTGGTCTGTCCGCTAGACAATGTCGCGGACAGTGGGGGTGGGGAAAATTTTCTAAGTGTTGATATAAGGCATTCTGCTGGTCCGTCCGCTACACAATGTCGCGGACAGTGGGGGTGGGGAAGACATTCTGCTGGTCTGTCCGCTAGACAATGTGGCGGACAGTTGGGGAAGTGAAAATTTTCTAAGTGTTGGGTTAAAACATTCTGCTGGCCCGTCCGCTACACAATGTCGCGGACAGTGGGGGTGGGGAAAGTTTTCTAAGTTTTGATATAAGGCATTCTGCTGGTCCGTCCGCTACACAATGTCGCGGACAGTGGGGCAAGATATTCTGCTGGTCCGTCCGCTAGACAATGTAGCGGACAGTGGGGGAAGTGAAAATTTTCTAAGTGTTGATATAGGGCATTCTGCTGGTCTGTCCGCTAGACAATGTCGCGGACAGTGGGAAGTGAAAATTTTCTAAGTGTTGGGTTAAGATATTCTGCTGGTCCGTCCGCTACACAATGTGGCGGACAGTGGGGGAAGTGAAAATTTTCTAAGTGTTGGGTTAAGACAATGTAACGTGATGCAGTTTTAATAAATTGGCGCCCGAAGACTTGTTTTAGCGACAGAATCAACAATCTCAATATCGATAAATAATAAATAACGTACGATTCACAATCAACGATCTCAATACATTGAGGGTATCTCAAACGGCACAATTAAGCGAGAAAAAATTTGGAAACATAATGAACATGTATACAATAAATTTGGTTATTAATAATAAATTAGGGTTCACATTGGGGGAAAGAAATTTTTTCACAAGCGCTCCGATCAAAGATTACAACTTGAAAATCCCACCAGCCAAGGTGTTCAAACACTACAAAGTCCCCGAGTTCGAGGCCATGCTGGCGCACGAAGACGTTCCAACCCTCTGCGAATTGCTTTTTTTGGGGTCGGCCGGGCTTCAGCTTGATTTCAACCTGCCAGGCCCCCTTGCGGCTATATAATCTTGAACTGTCATGAATTGTTGTAAATTGATTGGTAAAGGCTTCCGGTATGTCCTAACAAACACAATACAAAAAATAGGTTAGTTTTTAACCAAAAGATCAAACTTTTAACACACGAAAATACAGAGAAAGAGGGATGGCCTACAAGTTCATTCTCAAATCCCGGCATCATGACTTTGAAAAAGTGTTTGCCTGCCAGGTGCAAGTTGCCAATAAAATCGTAGGTGGTCTCCGATCCAGAAGCCATCGAGGTCGGCGATGAGGGGAGGACGGTGGTGTCGCCGGAGATGTGGGTCGCCGTAGATGGGGTAGCGGCTTGGGTTAGATGTTCGAGAGAGAGAGAGAATATAGCGGACTGATAAAAGCTGATTGCCCGTTTTGATTAATATATACAATAGGATAGAGGTCCGCTACATTGTGTAGCGGACATAAATGAAAACCAAAAGTTTTTCTGCGATGACGTCCGCTACATTGTATAGCGGACATAAATGAAGACCAAAAGTTTTTCTGCGTTGACGTCCGCTACATTGTATAGCGGACATAAATGATGACCAAAAAATTAGGACTATGCATATCCGTTCGCTACATCAGAAAAAAAAAATTTCCAGTATTCGGTTGAAAAATTATTAGAAAAAATTATTACAAATGTCAAACTTATATAAAAATTATTACAAATGTCAAACTTATACAAAAAATTAAAGGTCCACTGCAGCTTGTCCGTCCTCATCTTCGGCGTCATCTTCTTCCCCATCTTGCAAACCCCCTGGACTTATCCCCAGTGCCTTGTAATGGTTCCGCTTGTCGTGGTCGGTCATTTTGTTGCACAATGCACACCTTCGCAGCTTTTTAGGTTGAGTTGCCGTTTCAATTGAGCTTTTCATCCGCGTAGATCTCTTGCGGCCTTTCGTTTGCGATATAATTGGATCCAACGGCCGGATATCATTGTCGTCTTCCTCCCCCGGCTCGTCATCTTCTGATTCCGTCGTAGGCTCGGTGTCAACCGCATTGCTGACTGAAGCTGCTTCCAACTGGTCGACGATGGGCTCTTGCTGCTGAGCTACCTCGAGGAGATGTTTATAACCGACCATTGTAGCAGCAGCCTTTACGGACAAACGGGTGAACATCGTCACC
>JAVXUP010004265.1:0-36458 GCA_033070095.1 Escallonia herrerae | reverse complement strand
GGGGAGGAGGAAGAGGAAGAGAAGCTGATGAAAGTAATGAATGTGCAAAAGTTGAAATGGGAGTTTACTCAAATTTGGAAAAGGTGGTGCTACTGAGATAATGCTATGTTATGTGAGCAGCCTAACCCCAGTACCCAGTTTTAGAATTTCAGTTTCTTGGGGGCGATCCCATCACTAGTATGGCATTGATAGACATGAATATGCCTTTCTCTCTCTTCCATGCATGAAGAGTCACAACGATCTTTTTCTTCCCCAGCACTAAGAGGGCGGCCAGTCCACACACAGCTTCACAAAGAAAGCTTAAAGGCGAAGAAACTTCCCACTACCCAAAAACCCTAAAAAAAATATTAGTATAGTAAAACAAAAAGAGAGAAAATTAAAAACAAAAGCCCTCTTCCCGGACCCTTATCTTTTCTTCATCTTCTTTCCCTTTTTCTCTTTCTCCCTATCTTTAGTTGGCTCTCAATCTCTCTTTCTCTCTCTGGTATTCTCCTCTCTTTAGCTAGCTAGAGTGTGATTCTCCACCATATATTTCCAAAAATTAACCCATCAACGCTTTCTAAAAGAAAGAGAAAAAGATCATCACATATAAACCATGGTGTACTCATCTAGTGTTCCTGTCTACTTGGATCATAACAATTGGCAACAGGTAATTAAGCTGTTTTTCTCTTCAATCCATTTCCTTTGATGTATCTTCTTCTGCAAAAAAGCAGAAGATGATGTATTCATATTCCCTTTGTGATATCTTCTTGAATATACCATATTTCTTATATAACCTTCTTCATCTTAATTTTTTGTTTCCAGCAACCAAGCCGTGACAATCTCGAGAATGCCTCGCCGCCGCAGCCACCTCAGGTGGGCGGCGGCAGCGGTGATGGCGCTTTAATCAGGCCGGGCTCGATGGTTGATCGAGCCAGACTAGCCAAGCTACCATTACCAGAGGCAGGACTGAATTGTCCGCGGTGCGATTCTACCAATACTAAGTTTTGCTACTTCAACAACTATAGCCTGTTGCAGCCTCGGCACTTCTGTAAGACATGCCGGCGTTACTGGACAAGAGGAGGTGCCCTAAGAAGTGTTCCGTCGGCGGAGGGTGCCGTAGAAACAATAAAAGATCAAACAAATGCAGAAGCACATCAAAATCACCGATTACTACAGCAAGCGACGGCCATCATAACTCAGTAAGTGCAAGTCCCTCTAGCTGTAGCACAGAGATGATCATGACAGGTCATGGTGATTTCCAAGTCCAGCCATCACTACAGCAATCACCCCTCGTGGCCTCTTTACAAAATCAGCTCCCTCGATATGGTAACACTGGTGGACTTATTCAGCCACAAATGATGGGTTTCCCAATAGGTACCAGCAGTAACGTTTTCTCCACTGCTGCGGCTGGAGGAGGAGCAGAAGGGTGGCGATTGCCGCCTTTCTTGCCTACTAGTACTCTTGAGGCCCCGCCCTCCAATTTATCCCCGTATCAAGCCAATCAAAGATCATATGAAGCGAGATCTGGTTCCATAATCATTGGAGACTCTCTTGGGATGTTAGGTACCACTCCAATGAAGATGGAAGTTGATCAGACCCATCACCATGACCTGAGTTTATCAGCAAAAAGGTCGTTTTTTGGTATGACTTCGGAAAACAGTAATACTAATCAGTATTGGGGTGCTGCTGGAAATGCATGGACTGAATTTTCTGGTCTCAACTCTTCTAATTCTTCTGCTTGCAGCCAATTCCTTTGATTCAAGTCGGCCAGCGAACTTCATAACTTGCAAGTTTCATCCCTATATGGCCATTTTTTTACCGGTTCTGTTGATTTTGTTGCTTACAGTGTTTTAGACTCTAGTCTTTTGTATTTTATGGCGGTGGCTTGTGAACGTGCTACTGTATGTGTGAAGGTGTGTGACTATGACATTATGTATTATGATGAGCTAATTTTCGTTCACGATAACTCACTCTCCATCTCTTGGCCCCCTTTTTGCACTTCCGTAGATTATTTTGCTGAGATAAATAAAACTTTAGCATCGATCTGATCATTGTTAAAACCAGATGAATGCAACTTGAAACTTCTGACTCATAGTTTTCTTAATAAAATGCAGCATCAAATTGGTGAAACTGGTATAATTTGGCTATGGTTCTCATGATTCAGTTTAGTTGCACCTCTTTACGAGAAAGTTGATCGTATATGTATTCTTCGTCACGGATCCTTAGGACTGGTAAATACCCTTAAGACATATCAGCCCCATCAAGAAGTTTTGCAGAAGGCAGTGCATAATGTCGTATGTAAGTGAACCCTAAGGGCCCTAACATCCTTGTAAAGACAGTGCAATTCTGCCGCTTCCCTCTTGCTTTCGCCTGTAATATTAATGTAAGGAGGTTTCAACCTTGCCCTAATCTCACTCCCGTACGGAAAATTGTCATTTAGGTCAAGTTTTCCCATGTTCTTCCAGTTCGGTAATATTTTTATAAGTAAGCACTCCAGTTTTCTCTCATCCGTCGGACTTCTGTTGAATCAGCAAATTATGAATGACCTCTTCAAACGAACTGAAAATTGTTTCCATCAGTTCCAAGGTGTTTACGGTTGTGCATGCCTGATTAATCTGCGTGCCTCTGCGTGTGTGTGTGAGAGAGAGAGAGAGAGAGAGAGATTTTTGCATCAGTACATTCATTCATAACAATGATTTTGCAATAATGCGTGACTAATACTATGAGTAAGTACGGATTGTTCTTTTATGGAAATTAAAGTTAAAGAGACAGTAGACAGCAGTCCGAAGAAAGCGCCAAATTTCCACTCAAACCCATGCAAGTTCAACTCAAAGCGCACACACAAACACACAGTTGAAAAAGAGGGATTCCCAAAATTTCATTAGAAGAATGATGGAAACCAATTGAGTCAAAAGAATATTTTTGGGCTTCACACTGTGAGAGCTTTCCTCAGACTTTATTTTGGAAAGCATGAGCCTCTTCAACGGAAGAACTTTGGTCCCGACCCGAAAAAGTAAACGTGATGGTAGGATTAAACAAGATGATTGAGGGCAAATCTTTCGGGACTTAATTAAACATAATCACACGATTTTATTGGTTGGTTAAAAGAAGGAATCTAGAGGATTTACTTTTGCAAGGACCAAGGCTGCCCTAGCAAGACCTAATAAAGCACTGGGAACCTGTAAACGGGATGCCAATAAAGCGGCCTCTCTCTCTCTCTCTCTCAGAGTTTGTAATATATAGAAAAAATAGCAGGGATATTATCTGAAAAGACCATGATTATTGGTTATGATATTATCTGATAAGACCATGATTGTTGGTAATGTGATTCTCATCTAAACATATGCATAATACTATAGTTTCATATAAGCGTTCCATAGCAAAGCTCGGGAGTACGGGTTTGCCACGAAATAGTTTGAAATCGTTGAGAATATAATCTCACACGGTAGAATAAAAATCGTTGCTTCAACATTCTCAATAGGAATTAGCACCAATCTTGTTTTTCAGATCCAACTGAAGATTCGATAATTGCATGTCGCATGAGTATGGGTTCTCTACAAGCGTGTAGTTTAGCATCAAAAACATACTTCGTAATTTCGTTTTTCTCCCGATTAAGGAGAATCCAAATAAAAACATGTCACGATGAAAACATCGACCATAAATGAAGATTAAGTACTATTTTACCTAGCCATTAGGATGACTACTAGTATACCGGTGAATAGAACCTGACCATTCGTATACGTATTTCCACATTAGCTTCTTTCTATTTTTACTTTCGGAACTACATGACATGTTTACTCATTTTCTTGGCATATAAATTTAGAGTTGAAATAGGATCATTGCAAGCTGATTGATAGTTTTAGTACTAGTACTTATAATATAAAATCATATTAGTTTTAATGCATAAAACAAGATGATAGCAGTGTCTTAAGCATGCTCTTTTTTTTTGGCGGTCTGTGTTGTTAATTATTGATATTAGCAAAAATACTTGAGGCATGGGACTTAGATTTTTAATGGAATGACATTACAAGTTTTCCAGTGAAAAATTATACCCTCTCTAGGTGATTGGTTAGGAAGTCCAAACATTCATTGCTTTGGCAAAATTCATGAAAATTTTATCGTGTTTATATCACAATGCCAATGCTCGTAGAAGTTGTTAGGCCTCATTAAATGCTTTTGATCTCGTTAGCAGCAGGTTCCAAAAAAGAATTGGGAGTGAATTATTGGTGTAGGAACTGCTGGGTAGTTGGTACGAAGAGAAAAGGAGTACTCAGAGGTCCAACTTTGATATGTATTAGATGCTGTTCGTGTTGACGCCCGCCCAAATGAATAGGCGTGAAATGTTGTCTCTCAGTTAAATTTGTTCCCTAGCCAGCTTTTGCTTTTCTGGACTCTGAATGAATGCTTTCGTGAAGCTGGGTTCTCTGGTTAGTGCACTCCATAGGTCAATTAATAGCACACAATATATATATATATATATATATATATATATATATATATATATATATATATATATATATATATATTGTGTGCTATTAATTGACCTATGGAAATGCATGGATTCATTTTGAAATCGGTCTCTTATTCTTAACAGTGGGTACGGCTGAAGCACTAAAGTGAGAAAAGTTAATGACGGTTTTATATATTTTGGTGGTAAATCTTATTGCACCCGTTTCCCTACATTTTGTTGTTCTGGCAGTGCTAGAGGCGAGCGAGTGGATGGTACTGGTGGGTCGGTGTCAACATGCTTTTCCATCATTTTCTCCATCTATATGATATATTTAATCCCCAGTGACGAAAGTGTTCATTTAAAAATTTTGAAAATATTTGAAGGAAATGTAATTTTAGTAATTTTACATGCTAAGATACCTAAAAATTCTAAAGATAGTTACATAATTGTACCTTTACTCATTTAAAATTATAAACTTGCACAAGTAATAAATAAAAAAAGTAAACACAAAAAAATGTCCTTTTATTCTCGGTCTCTCACTATATATTTTCAAAGCCTCTCATTGTTTTCAAAGCCACATGCTATATGGAGAGAGTACACTAGTCCTGGATCCCCTCACCGGCATTACGTACGCCCTCAACGGCTGAACTAGTTTTCTATTCTCCTCTCCCCACAGGTAGGGCTGTATACGAACCGAGTTTGAGCCGAACATGAGTGTGTTCGAACTCAGTTCATTTAAATTTTGACATGTTCAAGCTCGGCTCGAGCTCGTTAACAACCAAAACATTGATGTTCGAACTCGGCTTGAGTTCGTGACGGTGAAACTCGAGCTCGGCTCGCTCAGCTCGTTTAGCAATACGAGCTGAACGAGTTCGAAAACTCGGCTTGTATTCGTGTTCAATTTCCAAGTCAATCCCTAAATTTGCTCAAATTTCTCAGATTCCTTCAAGCAATCAAGCTCTATAATGAATCAAAAATCTAAATATACAGTGACAAATGCAGAATCAAAAACACTTAAAGAAAGACAACCTACAATCTACAATCTACAAGTATTTTGGGGGTTCTTGGCTTTGCAGCTTTGATCCCAGTGCTCAGCAATATGGCTATCGACAGCTTTCTCTAGCTTTGACAGGCGGAATACGGCGACGTGGAGATAACGGCGTCGAAGATAGACAATGTAGGGATGGCAATTTGATCCGCAACCGGTGGATATCCACCTCGCCCCGATCCTATAGGAGCGGGTTTTCTTGACTTTGACCGGGTTACGGGGCGGGTATGGTATTTAAAGTTTAAACCCGCAGCAGGTACGGGTCGGATTTGGTTTTCGCTCTCACCGCCCCGCTCCGGTGTATGTGTTTTATATTTATTTTTTATCCTAACCCTAGATCTAGGCAATCTCAGCCGTCCATCTCACAGTATAAATGTGGACAAAAATCCTTTCTCTTTCTCCGCCTCTCTTCTCTGCCGCCCCATCTTCTCTTTGCTTTCTTCTTTCAATTCTTTGTTCTCTCAACACTCATACACCGAAGGTGACGGCCTCCATGAATCAACCACCTCACGACACCTTCTCTCTGCCCCGCATGGTACGATGCTTATCTCCGCTAGTCACCCATCTCCAGTCCGTCGCCGAAGCTCCTACCGCGGCTATGCCGAACAGCGACGGCGCAACAGCAGAGTAGTGGCGGTAGAGTTTGTCAAGTGCGACTGCTGCGGCTACGTTGCGTCCGTGAGAGCTATAAGGGGCACTGGATCTGCAGCATCTCCTGCGAGGCGGTGTGATCAGACTAGTAAATGGCAACGACGAGGCACTGGATGGGCTTTTTCTTTTTAGTTCTTTCCATTTTTTACTATTTTTTGTTGAATTCTCTCTTTCCTTTTGTTGGCGATGGGTGATAATGGTGAGTGTGTGACGGCTGTGCCATGGGTAGGGGTGCCGGCGGTACTCAGTGTAATTGTGCCTTGCTCAGGCTGTGGATGTGGTCGCGAGTAAGGAAAGAACGGGGAGGATCGGGGTCGGGTCGGGTATCCTAAATTACCTTAGGATCGGGGATGGTATGCAATTCGTTTGACCCGGTGTCGGGGCGGGGCGGAGTGGGGTTTCTGAACTAGCGGGGCGGGTTCGGATTTCATAAGATCCGCATCCGACCCGCCCCATTGCCATCCCTAAGACAATGACCTTCGACAGGCTGAATTCGGTGACGGAGATGACTGCGTCGAAGATAGGTGATGACAACATCGAGCTGATCGAAGCCATGAATCGTGATGTCCTTATGAAGAGAGAGAGAGAGAGAGGGGGGGAGGCCTTCGTGCGATATGTGAGGACTGAGGCTTGGGGATTATGTGCGATGGCCAATCTGTGAGTCATGTGTGTGTGAGACTGTGAGTGAGACAAGGGAGGGGACGGGAGAGTGTGCGGCTGTGTTCTCAGATTTGTGAAATTTTAGGTTTAGGTTTTACTTAAATAGTTAGGGTTTCCAGGTTTGGGCTTCATACCTTGGGCTCTTTGGGGTTGGGCTCTGTGTTTGGGGTTTTGGGCTTATTGACATCAAGGCTTGGCATTCAGGTTTGAATTATGATTTATATAATTTATATAAATATTAATTCTTTAAACATATTTTAATTAATTTATTATTAAGAGGAACTGTTCGCGAACACGTTTGTGAACATTTTGGAGTGTTCATGTTCGGCTCGTTTAATAAACGAGCCCTAAAAACTTGTTCATGTTCGGTTCGTATATTATACGAACGAACATGAACGAGTTTTGTGGAGAACGAACCACGAGCCGTTCGTGAACGGCTTGGTTCATTTACAGCCCTACCCACAGGCAGCTCTACCTCTAGCGTAGTCGCGTAGATCCAATCACGGCAGGTCACGGGCGCACGGCACCCAAAATCATAGGCTCGAGCATGTCACGGCTCACGGCAGGTCAATTTCTCGACACTCAAAGGCAGGGGCGGATCCAGAAAGTCTAATCGGGAGACCAAAAAGTGATTAAAAAAATTGACACCTAGCATTAGAAATTTCGGAAGGTTCAAGTTCACACTAAATAGTATTTATTCAATCGTATAATTTTACCAATCATAGTGACTTATTTAACTTGGTAAGGTTAATCAATAATAAATTACTAATCTTGCATTACATGCAAATACGTACTACTAATGTGATAATTAATTATACAAGGACAATAGTGCATGGATAATTTAACATACTATAAGAATTTAAACTAAAAAAGATTAACCTTGATTTGTTTGTGTTTCTTTGTAATCGAAAAATTTTGAAAATTGAAAAAATAAAAATGGAGTAAGGAAAAGACAAAAACTATAGCCGGCGACACAAAAGGATAAAAGCACAAGAAAAAGAATCTCTTATACATTAATGTTACAACATCACATTTCCATAAATATTTTAAATATAATATTCTACTATTTATAAAACTAAACAAAATTCCAAAATTTGGGGGGGTGGTCGTGGCAATGCCCACCCCCCGGGGGTCATGCATGAGGTCTGCCTCTAGCCAAAGGTCACGACAGTCGGCAGTTATTTTGACGGTGAATTTCTCAACACCTAAAGGTCAAGCAAGATAAGATTCGTGTTTGGTTCTTAAATATTCTGATTCCTTGAACCCTCTCTTTTTCGTTTCAACTTAGAATTTGGCAATTGGAATTAACAATTTGCAACGAGAACTGAGAATTTGTCAATTGCTGCTCGTGGGATCTTTAATTCTGATCAAGAAATTGGCAATCGCTGCTCGTGGTGGCAATTAGGAATTTGGCAATTGCTGCTCTTGGGTGTGTAGGTTTCTAGTTGAGATTTTTAATTGGAATTTCTAACTTCGGATTAAAAGTTTGCAATTGCTTCGGTATTAGGAATTTGGCAAGTGGAAACTGAAAATTTTGATCTGAATTTGGCAATCGGGAATTTGGAGCTTTCATGGACAAGTTCTTATATATTGCTCAACTTGGACAAGTTCAACTCGGCAACTTTCATGGACAAATTCAAATTGGGAATTCTTGTGTATCCAGTATAATGGCAGGTATCCAGTGTTATTCATTGCAAATGTGTTACATTTTTTTTATATTTAATTCTTATAATCTTGTTTATATAGCATCTAGTGTGTATATGTACTACTTGTCATATGTCCGGTATCAAGTATTGTTTGTTGTATATCCGGTGTATATTGGGTGTTGGTTGTTAATCCAGTGTATGGTAGTTAACTCACCTTTACTACCATATCATTCTTGTTTATCCATTATAAGGTTATATATTTAAGATGTTTTTATAGTTTGATATTGGGTGCAAGTATATTACATTTTGCTATTCAGTGTAATGTCTATTTAATTTTGCCACGATTCATCACTTATGTGATTTTTTTTCAATTTTATAGGTTTCTTGTAAGAATTTGAATCATGAAAAGACATTTTCAATTAATTTTAGGTCTAAATCAATCATCCATTAATCAACAAAGGGTTGATAGTGTTGACGGGAACCTCCTTCGAAGCATTATAGAATGGAAGGGATTTCAAGAAATGGCAACTCGATTAAAAGGACTTCAGAGGTTAATTCAAGTGTCTGTCCTAAACGATCGGAATTATATTCCTTAGAAGTTAACGATGGTGATGTGCCTAATGCCTTGCAAAAGACTATTCCCACTATTATGTAAGAAATTATTCGTGATCCGGAGTTGCAGATTCAAATATATGTGATTACCAGGCTAATGACTAAGACTACTTTCTTTAGGAGTATCTATTTAGGAGTCATTGTCAAACTTGTAAGCACAAGTTTCCACAAACAAGGTTTGGGAAGATAACTCGCCACTTCATTAAGGCTTGGTTCAAAAATATTCAACTTGGTTGGAATATTGTTGTAATATCTTGCATCACCCGATTTAAATATTTTTGGCTTGCTTTAAGCACTTTTTTTTTTTTTGGATTAAAGTTCTGAAATAATAAGCTTTGGATTATAGAGGAATGAAGAAAAGAGAAGGGAGTGAAACAGAAGAGTATAAGAACATTAGGGATCAATATGTAGATAAGGGAAACTTTATCACATTTCCATTTTCTCCTACTAGCTAAAATCCCATGCTATGCACGGGCACATAATCATTTACTTTGAGACAACAGATTAAATTATTGTTGATGTTATCCAAAAAAAAATTATTTTACAACACAATCTATATATATATAAAAAGCTAAAGCCTTCGCTTATAATCGCGACACGTAGGATTTTTAAAACTCTCTAATTACGCCACGTAAGATTTTTGGAACTCATTATTGCTTGCCACATAAGATTCAACTTTCATTCCTAGAGTCTCTTTTTCACCTAAAACTCCTTCACATATTTTTGCAACTTTCATTCTTGAGACTCCTTCTAGGAGAAAACTCCTTCACGCTAGCAAAACAGAGTACTCTATATACACTCTATGAAACCCACAAACACGGAACTCTTGAGCTCCCTGCTTCGAGTTCTGCTCTTCCTCAAATTGCCGTCCCGGCATGCCCAGAGTCTCCCAGACTTTGGTTTGAAGCAATTTCGATCAAAGAGAGGAGGGTCCTGTTTAACAGAGTAGGCTCCCAGTTTGTGGTTTGAATCAAGTCTTAATCAAAGAGAGAAGGCTCTAACAGGTAACCCCTCTCCTTTGATCAATTGCAATTGCATTCGTTTTTCTGTGTTTCTGTGTTTTTCTGTGATTAAATTGCACTGGGCTGGTGCTTTGACGGGCGTGCATCAACTTTACTCAAGAATCCAAACAGATCCTCCCTCAATCGTCAATCTGCTCTTTGAGACACTAATGAGCCAATTCCCCTATTATAGGGGGATTGGAACAATTATATAATATGAACTAGAGCTAGAAATGAGGTTTGAATTGAATCGACCAATGTTCTGTTTGTAATGAAACAGGTATAAAGGTGAACGGATTCACTGCAAACAGAACGCAACAGCTCAGGACTTCTTCTTCGCTGGCTTGTCCAAGCCAGGACTCACGAACAACACATTTGGTTCATTAGTCACTGCGGCCAATGTCCAGCAAATCCCTAGCCTCAACACCCTTGGTGTCTCCCAGATTGTGGTTTGAATCAACTTTTAATCAAAGAGAGAAGGCTCTAACAGGTAACCCCTCTCCTTTGATCAATTGCAATTGCATGCGTTTTTCTATGTTTTCTATGGTTGATTGACAAAAATGAGATTTTTGGATGCAACCAAATGTTTTGATCTTTTCAAGCTTTTCAACCAGATGTTTTGCATCCTTGTGATTAAATTGCATTGGGCTGGTGCAGTAGCCACAATTTTCAGAGATTTTCAATATTGTCTATGGTTGATTGACGAAAATGATATTTTTGGATGCAACCAAATGTTTTGCTTGCTCTATCATGATCTTTTCAGGCTTTTCAACCAGATGTTTTGATCGAATGTGATTATTTGATTCTTAGTTAGTGTCTCAAATTGTAACTCTACTACAGTGTCACCATCTGTTATGTTTCTTCAAACACAGTTTAGGCATGGGTCATACCCATAATAATCTTACACATTACTCATGTTTTCTTGAAATTATGTGTATTTAACATAGAATGCTCATAGATTTTGGTTTGATGCAACTTTAATCAAAGAGAAACGGCTCTAACAGGTAACTCTCCTGCACCGCACCTTTGTTAGTCTCTATACCAAGAAAATCACAAGTGCATGCTTTATTGAATGCATAAGCAGAATGGTTGACGACAATTGCGGAACTAAAAACTGTTTGGAATCAACCATGACCAATGAAAGAAAATCAAAATTCAAAACAACTTACATATCTTTTTAGGAAAATAGAAGAATAACTTAGAAAACCAAAGTATAAAGAACAAAGATAGTTGCT
The DNA here is from genome assembly GCA_033070095.1 of Escallonia herrerae. Lineage (NCBI taxonomy): Eukaryota > Viridiplantae > Streptophyta > Magnoliopsida > Escalloniales > Escalloniaceae > Escallonia > Escallonia herrerae. The sequence continues at coordinate 25,173 of JAVXUP010004265.1, read as the reverse complement.
GTTATTTTCTTTCTAAAGGCAAGCTGCTCATATAGGTCCTAGCAATAGGAATCAGTTCCAACAAAGTTGATGATTGATTGAAGGAAGCCTAAATTGACTGTGTATCAGCATCTCTGGGATCCCGTTCCATATAATACTGCCTACTTTACAACAATTTTGGATGATTTGCTTATCTATTTGGACGCATTATAAAAGTCTGCAACAATTAGTGTGAAGGAAGTAAGCTCTTTATTTTCTATTTCGTTGTAATTTTTGGATGCAACCAAATGTTTTGCTTGCTCTATCATGATCTTTTCACATAAAGAAGGTACTTTGAGGAGCGCCTGAAACATGTATATCTTTGACTCAGCCTATTATCAGCTTTTTGGTATTTGTTGTGACGTGGAGTATTTGATTCTTAGTTAGTGTCTTAAATTGTATATCAATATAAGCAAATAAAGATGAAGGTATTAGTTGATTCATAGATAAGCAAATGCAGGTGAAGTCCATTTGCAGCCACTTTTAACATAAGAAAAATGAAGGTGCTAGATAAGTTAGTCATCTGTGCTAATTTAATTTGTATATCAATGAGTAGTTAATTTGAGACGGCCTATTTTCAAGCTTTTTAACAGGATAGAACATTTGGCTTCAGTGGCTTAGCTAGACTATTAGTTGATTCATAGTACCAACAATGAAGGTGAAGTCTATTTGCAGCCACTTTTAACATAAGAAAAAGGAAGGTGCTAGATAAGTTAGTCTTCTGTGCTAATTTGATTTGTATATCAATGAGTAGTTAATTTGATTCAGCCTATTTTCAAGCTTTTTAACAGGATGGAAGTTCATAGATAAGCAAACGAAGGTGAAGTCCATTTGTAGCCACTTTTAACATGGAAAAATGAAGGTGCTAGATCAGTTAGTCATCTGTGCTAATTTGATTTGTTTATCGCACTGGCTAAGTGGTGGCGTTATTGCACTTCACAAACATCAGGGGGTGCCTGAGCAAGATTTTCATTTATAGTGATACCAAGAGAGGACCACCACCACTGAGCACTGAGCCAAGGTACTGCAGCTTTGATGCCTAAACTATGTTTCTTGAAACATAGTTTAGGCATGGGCCATATATAATTTAAGACACTAACTTGACTTCGATTATCCTCAGCCTGCCAAGTTCTGCTTGACTTTGATTATCAACTTGCGTTTGTTCGAGCTAGAGAAGGATCCTATTTAACAGAGAAGTCTCACATATTTTGGGTTGAATCAACTTTAAGCAAAGAGAAAAGGCTCTTACAGGTAACCTCTCTCCTTTAATCAATGCATGGATTGATCGTGACACTCTTCTTGCACCGCACCTTTGTTAGTCTCTATACCAGGAAAATTGAAAGTGCATGCTTTATTGAATGTATAAGCAGAATGCACAACGACAATTGCGGCACTAAAAACTGTTTGGAAGCAACCAGGACCAATGAAAGAAAATCAAAATTCAAAATAGAAAGGCAACTTACAGAATATTTCTCGGAAAATAGAAGAATAACTTACAAAACCAAAGTATAAATACAAAGATAGTTGCTCAAAGCAATCTATACTAGATTTTGGTTTGAAGCAATTTTCCTGAATTTGTGAATTTCTAATGCTATTCTTTGTAAATCGATGGTAGCTTGACTGTGTATCTAGATGGACTAAATTGCTCCACGACTCATAGTAGGGGAAAGAAGAGATTTATGTTATGTTTTAGTGCATCAGCATCTCTGGTGGATCTGATTGCTTTGAGATTTGAAAAAAGAGCTGCAACAATTTCTTTGTTTTCCACCTTTCAGTTAAAGTTGCACCCCCAACTTCGTGGAGTCGTGTATGATAGTTCTTCTACTAAGAATAATCAAGTCCTTGGGCTCTAACGTGTTGTTTGCTTCTTCAAGGACATGATCCTTTACTAAGTTAAAAACAAGATTTTGCACTGAAGATTAAATGCACCATATAAAAGATTTCCCAGAAAGCTTAACCACACAAAATGATACTCATGTCCTGTACATATATAAACAGTACATATAGAATACTGCTTAGAATGCTGCTAGAACTATTCTACTTTTACTTGAACATTTGTTTGTTTTTTTTTTCTTATTTCAGCTCCTTCCTTTCCAAGTTGTATAAGCACATGTGATGCGTTAAAAGTGTCTTAACTAGCATCCTCTTTTCTCTGCATGGTTAAAATTGAACTTTCCTATAGCTAGCATAATATAGTACAACAAAAATATTATCCTCCCATTGTCCAATTGCAAACTAATTTAGGGAGGTGAGAGTTTGGAATATAGAAGTGGGAAAGAGCCTGCCAAACAGCATGAACACCAACTCATTGAGGAAGTTAGGTGAAACCAACTTAGTTATCACTGCTCCAAGACATTCGTACATTAAACTTTTACTTCACCAGCATTTTCATTTTTTCAGCTTTTGTTAATTTCTATCGGTGGCCGAATATATGTTGTGATTTCCTAACAGAAATTTTCAACATGTTAACTATATCGAGTGGAATTTCCTGTACCTCTTTCAGCATAAAGCTTTGTCAAGATTCTAGGAAATAAACTTATTCCCTAAGTGTTGAATTTGCTCACACCCTTTTCCTTTTTTGAGTGTGGTTGTACTATATAATACAGTAACAATGTAATTTGATATGTTGCCTTGCTCTAAAAATGAATTTATTTTGTTAAAGTTGAAAATATTAGAGTTGAAAGAGATTTTTAAATCAAAACAGTGAATTATATGTCCATATAAAATGTTCAAAAGACCTGAAGCATTTACTTTGTTCACCACAAAAATGGATTTCAAACAATAGCTAAGGTTGTTTATTAACTACTGCGATGTGCTAATAAATATTACACTATTACCAAGTATAATTTTAACCTTTCCATATCTTATAGTTAACGAACCTTTGTTAGGTCACCCTTCTATTTGCAATGGTACGGTTCCTTTCATCAATCTGATTTCAACAATATAGAGAAGCTAGGGCACGAAGGAAAAAGATTCTCAACACTAAAAGATACGGAACACCTACACCGGCAACACGGCTCCCCTAGCTAGATCACAGCTGTGGAGAGCACTTGAAAATAAGATACATGGACCGTCAACCTTGGGCTATGTCTTCCAAGATCAATGTACAATCTTTGGTACGTGCCTTCTGTGTTATAACTTTTACGGCCTATGTCAATGATGTGGGGTGTTTTTGTATGCATATCTAATTGAGTTATTGCTCAAATGTAATTAACAATATCACCTTTCCAGGAAAAACATATAGAGAACTCTATCTTCCGCGATTGACGTTGGATGCCCTTGCATTAGGTGATTGTTATGGCTTATTTGGTTACACTAACCACACTCAGTGCCAAAAGTGAAAGGAAGAATAGAGCTAGAAAAGTAATCTATGATGATTAGCAGTATCGATCCTGAATTAGTCTATAACCAAATTGGTGTTAAAGGTGTTTAATTACGATTCTTATATATTACGTAGTGGACTAATTTATTCGAAACATTTACATACTTGTGTACAGTTAACTACAGTAAAAAGTTTAAAATGTTTAAAAATTAGCTCATTTACCTTTAGAATTCACTATCTTTATTTCTCTTCTGAAATTTTGAACGGATATGATTGACACTAAAATTAAATTGCATCGCGTCCCGTGCATTTGCACGGGCACGTTAGCTAGTAGTAAATAATTCAATTGCGAAATAAATATACATTGGATTCTCTTTTTTTAGTTAAAAGCCTGCCTATTGGGAGCCACTAATTGCCTGCCTATTGGTTATAATGGGCACGCCCCTTATTTCTTCCAGGTTAAGCGCCACTGGTTGGGAGCCACTAATTGCCTCTTAAACTGAGCACAGATTAACGAGTGGAAAGCCCATACCCTTTGTTCTGGTGACAAGCTGAAACTCATCCAATATGTCCCTTTTAAGCTTCTATTATTACTTGGATTTGCGTTTTTCATCTACCTGCTAGGTTTCCGAAGATAAGAGAGCAAACGCAAATGTCCGCTGGAAGAAGCTTTATTGCTCGAAGGTGGAGAGTGGCTCTGGGTTGAGGAGGGCTGGTAATAGCTGCAAGGCTACTCTTCTGACGCAGCGGTGGTAGTTACTGTTATTGCGTACTGGTTTGGTTAATTCCCGGCTTCTCCAAAACTCATGCTCTTGGGTTCTGTCGTTGGTGTCGGAAATGATGCTGCTAAGCATGAGGTGCATGTGAATCGCTTCTCTACCCACAAAAGTTCGTCGAGAAATTGCGCAATGTACTGTTACTTTGCGTGCACCATTTCTTGGTGAGGCTTAAGTTAATGGAGAAACTATTTGAAAATTGGTGCATTATTACCTGTATTTTGGGATGTGGAGTGCGGAGAAGGAACAAAAATCGCGCAGACCGATGCCCATGGTAAGGGATTTGTAACACAGCTTAACACGGGATCTGTCAAGGTTGAAGTTTTGCCAGATACTGTTTGAAGATTACTACTTGGAATGAGGTAGCCATTGTTGAGACTTGAAACCCGTTGTGTACATGGCAGCACGATGCCATTTTCCGGTTGCAAACGCGGTTCACAAAACATGGACTGCTTCTGCCTGCTGTAACTAACTTGCACAAAGAGGGGACTGAAAATTAGCTTACTTGAGTTCCTCTTGTACCCTGCAGTACGATGTCAGATTCGTAAATGAACTATAAGAAGCACGACAAAAGGATCTTAAATGTGTAGTGAGGTTCTGGAACTGATTATTTACGGACGATTTCATATTTCTGGAATTCTAGCAGATGTTTTCCTCCTCTTTTATCTACTGGTGGACTTGGGGAAAATAAAATACAACTTGCACATTGAAAGCATCTCCTTCAATAAAACTGAGGATGATCAAGGTTATACAGGTTACAATGTCACACTAGACATGGGCGTCAGCTCACATCTTAGCTCTTCCTCTCTCTTTCTTTCTTTCTTTCTTTCTCCCTTTTGATTCCATTCATCAATTTTAAGTATAGTCCTCAACCCAAAAAAAAAAAGAATAACTTACAGAGGGCGCCGGTGAACTTCCACCTTCCCTTTCTAATCAAGCAAAACGCCCTTGGATATTGAAAAACGAACCAAAAGAAGCAAAGCCACCCGGGAAAAGAGTACAAAATTTCTCAACAATCGACAGCATTTGCCGACAAGGGTGGCTGTGACAGCTGGTTCTGAGACTGAGCCTCGGCTTGCGCCTCGGCTTGCTTCTGCTGCTCGACAAATCTGTTCATGCGTTCAAGCAACTGTGCAGCCTTTCGCTTGCCCCTGTCCGTGCCATGTTGCGCTAAATCCACCAGTGGACCCATAACTCCAAGCTCTTGAGCATCTATTAGATATTGTTGGTCTCCAGCACAAAGGTGTACTAATACTGCAGCTGCATTCTCTTTGTTCCTTGGGGATCCATTCCCGATAACATCTACTAGAACTGGCACTGCCTCCGCAGCACCGATGGCTGTCTTGCCTTCAGGATGGCTGGCTAGTATTGCTAGAATGGCTAGTGCTTCGTCCACCATTCCACCTTGGGGTTCTGTAAGAAGCCGCATCAGCGTGGGCACAAGCCCAGCTCTCACGGCTTTTCCCTTGTTACCTTGGTATATACACAAGTTGAAGAGTGCTGTTGCAGCATCTTTCTTTCCCCTTTGGGTGCCTTCACTTAGCAGCGTTACAAGTGGTGGGATTGCGCCTGAACCACCAATCATGACCTTATTTTCATCCACAACTGATAGGCTGAATAAGGTGGCTGCTGCGTTTTCCCGTGCTTCCATGCTCCCCTTCTTGAGCACGTGAACTATACCAGGCACTGCCCCAGACAATACGATACTTCCTTTGTTATCCTCACATATGGAAAGGTTAAGGAGTGCTGTAACAGCATGCTCTTGGGTACGGGAATCAGGTGTTGATAGGAGGCCTACGAGTAGAGGGACGGCACCAGCTTCAGCAATTGCCACACGATTATCAGCATTGCGTTTGGCAAGAAGACGGATTTCACCTGCAGCAGATCGCTGATCTTCAGGATTTCCTGATGTGAGCTTACATAGCAGAGTTTCAATCTTGGCACGGTCAGCAGGTGAGCATGCAGATGTGGCCTTGCTGGGTCTAGAGCTACTGGGACGCTTCGGTGCTTCAATCCCATTCGCCTCACACCATTGGGCTATGAGGCTGCGTAAGACATAGTTGGGCGTGAGGGTGGTGTTAGCAAGAGTTTGTTGTGTCTTGGGACAAGTGCCATGTCCCTCTTCCAGCCATTTCTCAATGCAGGAACGTTCATATGTCTACAGCAACAAAAAAAAAAAGTTCCTGTTAAAAGCAATCTAAGCATAAAGCATAAGCATACAGCGTAAGGGACCAGTATAACATAATGTTCGAAGTTATAACTGAATGTTCGAAGAATTGCATAGCAAAAGCAGGTGGCGTGCCCTTTACAGTGGGATAATGGAGGGAAACACACATTTAAGGCAGATGATAATGACTTACATACAGAAAAAGATGCATCTTAAGAAATGGTTTTTAGTCATTAATAAGAACTCAAGAACGATTATGAGGTGTTACAATTCAAGGAATTGTAACAATTTAAAACGGCAAAAGATCCAGGTGCAATACCTGCCCTGTTGAGACAATGACGGGATCCTTCATCAGCTCCAGGGATATAGGACACCGAAAATCATCTGGTATAAGTGGAGTTTTGCACTTTCCATCTGTCGAGGCTTGTCCACTGCAACTTGAAGTAATACATTTTTTCCCTAGAGGAGAATCTATGTTGGGATTCTCTGTCAGCACAAAATCCTTGATTTTCTTCAGCAGCATTGACATCTTCTCTATACTCTCCCCTGGATCTCCACCACTGGCAGCAACCATCTCATGCAAAGCTAGTGATTCTTGTGTAAGGTCAGCTATTCCAGTCAGCTGTAACTTTTCAGTCAATCTTCTCAAGACACCTGGATCTGTAGCTGCTTCACTGCTCTTGTTGTAAAGGGTTAACAGATCCTCGTACAGCTCAACATCGGGGGTATCAACCCTACCTTTGGCTCTTCTGAACTGAGCAAGCACAAGCTCAACCTGGGTACAATAACTATTTTAGGGAGCGAAATTCTAAAGGTAGACAAATACATATTGGCAATTTTAATGCTCCTGGGCCGCACTCGAGTTGCTGTTGGAGTGCACACAGAGATAAGGGAGGGATGCAGTATCCAGATTCTTCAAGCCGGTGTTAAATGTAATCAATGGTGAAAGAAATTTGTTAAATATATCCAACATCTAAACTATCACCTAAGACTCTGCACTATATACTTTAGGTGTCATTCCCACAACTCAAAGAAAAAAAAGATTAGGCGTCATTGGCGTATATCATCTCATAGCCTTGTGTAGTAATAAGATTTAAGGTGGCGTGTTATATGCTGAAGGAGAATCTTAACCTCCTATTACTAACTCATTTAAAACCCAGCTGCACGAACGATAGCAAGAGCTTAAGAGCGTGAATATCTACCTGCTCCTTAACTTCATCTGTTATGTCAAGGCTTTCAAAGGAAATTCCACTCAGAGCTTGCTCCAATCTTGCTGTGACTTCATGGAATCTATTCATGATTTCTTCCCTCTCTAGGACCTGTAAGCAGAGTAAAGACTTTGTTCAATATTCAGCTCAACTGCAAGTACCAGCTGCACCCATTGAAAAGCCTTGAAAGGCCTTGAAATATAAAACAAAATCTAACTTGAATCTTCTGCCATTAGAAATCTAAAAAGAAAAAGAGTGAAAGTTAGGGAAGCGCGAACACAAATGACCTTGATAAATCATAAAGGCCAAACTGGTGCAATTGCAAGTGGCCTTAGATTATAATTCTTGTACTTCCAAACGGCATAATATATGCCAAGTTTCAAGATCGTGATAGGGATTATAGTCTATATGATAACATTGTTCATATTAAGTGTCACATACTTGATGAACAACTCAGCTTAAAAGGTTCTGGAAAATACAACAATTTAGTAAACTGATTATGTATTTATAGCATTACATTGACAGTGTAACTTAGTAGAACGAATGAGATCTGTTGAATAAAACTGAGCTCGACAATGTTACTCCAGCTATTTAGGTTTAGTTACATAGATCTCTCCTTACAACTTATCAGCGGGGAGGGGGGGTCGTAATAAGGAGATCTATCTCCTTCTTGTAAAATCGTATACTCAATCAAATTGATGGCGTTCATAAGAAGTCAAACCACATACTGAAATGGAACAAAAGTACTTTAAATGCGGAGAACAATAGACAAGAGCCAACTGCCACAAAAGGACCTAATTATACCAAAGAAGCCGAGAAAGAACCTTCAAGTCCAAAAGATTCGTGAACCAAAAATGTGGTCTTTACCACCTATCCTTTAAGACTGGCCACATAGCATTCTACACCTTAAAATGTTCTACAATTTCTCACAAAAGATGAACCAAAAAAGAAATAAAGATGTGATATCCCAGGAGCTCCAATCCCCAAATTCTGCAAGGCCCAATCAGTGGAAGTGTACTTTTCAGTTTTCACATAGTTCAGCATCACCAAAGCTACTCCCAAACAAATGGACGGCAGCATATCTTACTAACCCTGGGAGCAATGAAGGAGTTAATGATCCACAGATCATTGCATAAAACATCAACTAATATCTTCTATAAAACCATCTTGTTGCCTCTGATCAATTTGACTTATTACGTCACGAACAGCTGGGTGGAACAGCAATCCAATACCTTCTAACAGAAGTGTTGATACCAAATTTGTGCGTAGAGAAAATCTAACCAAAAAGAAGCAGCAAAAACTAATACCAAAAGTACGAGGCACATTGCAGGGTACATTACAGGCTAGACTATAATTTCCAAGATCTCCTATTGATGATGAACAAATATATAGTGATCTTCTGCAAACAAATGAAAAGCAGTACATCGTCGAACTATGTCCTTGTACTCTCATATGTAAATACACAGTCTGAGATGTCCTGATATGCATTACAAGCTCCACTAGCAATTTGCAGCTTTGCAAGATTCAGTCTCAAGGTAAATGAAAAAGCTTTCCTCTGTTTTTTAATGTTCTCAAAGAAAAATTTTAGTAACTACTAGAATACTTCCACGACAGGGAAAAGTCCAACTTGATTACTCTTCCCTTAGTTGGAGGTTCAGAAAAGAAAAGATAATACGCAGCCAATATATCAGGAAACAAACGAACCATTATATGTATGAGAGATGCTATACCTGTTGGTAATCTACGCTACACACTTAGTTAAACATATTAATTTATCAAAGTTTCCGGACATAATTAAATCCCTGGGCACCTCCTTGTGGACAGTCTTGTGGCACGTCATATCTTTACCCGATAATGTATATTACCCTACATTTTTGGTGCCATATCAAACACCTGAGATCCTGTGGGTGCAAAATTTTGTCTCTTGGATCCAAAGAATATGGAGAAAGTGTAGCAAGCGCAATGGTGATTATTACCATGTGACTCTCAGACAGGGACAGCAACATTCAGTATGTTCTATTATTACACGTGCCTATGCCATGCAATTCTTTCTTCACATATAGATATTACTTGTGAGCAAAGCATCATTCTCCTTCCAAACACCAAAAAGATAAAAGCTTCATTCCTCTCCTCCGCCTCCTATCATCTACCAATCACAGTATCAAGCATGGATACATCTAAAAGGCAACACGTTTGCTTCATGCACATATTAAATAGTAATACTACAATACTCTTAAATATGTGTTAAATGCTCCTTGCGTGTAATCTATGAACTTTCTTTTTGCTAGAAAGAGTAGTGAAAAAATCAGTAGAATAGGTGCAATCAGTAAATGTCCATAATGTACATATTTACATATGGAAAATATTTATTGCTTCCTAAGTATTTTCTACATAACATGGATCCTTATTGAGTATAATATGTCACGACGTTTGCATAATTATGCCTCATACCTCATACATATCAAAGATTTTAAATACCACTCATACAACATATATTTCTTTTCTCACTTATCACCAACACGTCTGTGTCCTGCATGCCAGGGCTCAGCATTGTGGCGGTGCTCGTACCCTGTGACCTTGTCTATGCCTCACAGAACTCGAATACGAAGTACGCTGTACTTCACTTTTTTCACATGACGTGTAAAAAAGTTTAACGAACCCACCATGCACATTTGAAGTTCAAGGACATGTCACGGAACTTTCCAAAGTTGAAATTTCTTGAGTAAATGTAACTGGTAGAGCACAAGAAGAGAACAGTATTGCTGGCCATCATTTCAACAATTTACGTAGCATTAAACTGGAACAAGCCAGACGAAAAATTAAGATGCATCAGATATGTAGAAATAGAAAAGCTACGATGGGAAAATGTCATTGGAATTAATATAACAGCCGAATAATAACAATTCTCTACACGCCTGACGACATTAAACTCCTCAAACTGGTATGAATTGTCTGGACTTCTGAAAAATGAATTCCCAGCCAGTAACACAAATCTCAAAACCAGTTGTTCAAAGTCAAGCCTGCACGTAACATATATTTTTTTTTTTTGCCTTTTTTTGGTTAAACGCTCCTGAAAGGGCGGCATAACCATGTACACTAGGAGTGTACATGGTAAAAACACCAGGATTCCGGCCGTGGTCCTGACCGAGAATAAGCAGGCACATACTACAAAAACCTAACGTCCAACCATAGCACAGAGTGTATAAAACTATTGCAGACAGATAAAAGGTCTCTGGAGCATGAACTAATGTTTTTATTTTGGAACCTACTTGACATTAACAGTGAGTTGAACGCCATAAAGTTTGGCATGGCATGGTTCTAAGTATCTAAACCAAAAATGAAAACTATTTAGAGCACATTTATAATCTTTTTTGCTACAAATTTACAACTTCCTAATCATACAAAACTGGGGGAAAAAAACCCCATAAAGGCACCATTAGGGCACAAAACGGCCGATTAAGACAATCAGTGAGAGGGACACCAGTACAAGAAAAAGGCCGATGAAGACAAGTTCTAAAGAAATTGAGGAAAGGCCTTAGATATAAGCATATCTATACAGGAAAGGGAAATGCATGCACCAAAGGCAAAGATATTCCTTTTTGTAGAAAGAAACATAATTATTCACTGCCAGCCGGAGCATATTCCACTTATGACAAACTCATAGACTACTTCTACTGGCAGCACCAAGGATTACAAACCCAACACCGTTAGAGGTAAGCGAATCTTTGAAAAGCATGATAGATATACATCTAAGAATCCTCAAAGCAAAAAAGAGCTTTCAGGAAATTGAGGCAGATTCCTTTTAGTTTACTTCCGAACTTGATCAGGGATAAGTTATCCCTAACCCACTGAAATTCCATTCACGTTTCAAACACGATCCAGAACTATTATTCCCCATCAACCAGGAGTTTTGGAGAGCAACTCTTAATCACTACAGTTTCGCACCAAAAAGCTAATTCATAGCGAAATAAACAAGACAGAGAAACAAAACAAAAAAAAAAACTCAAAAACTTTCCAAATCGCTATCACCGGGTTACTTAGAACATGCAGAAATAGAAATGTTTAAGATACCGTAAAAGCCAAACTAACTTACAGTCAGCTCAACCGCGAAAAGCAAGCGCAGTTCACGCACATTCTTCAATTATTTTAAGTGCGAACATGACAAGAACAAACTAATGTGATTTTTTACCCGTTCCACAATTTTCTCAACAACCAAAATGCGATTCCCTATAGCTTGCGAACTAATTTTAGAATGAAAACACAAACGACCAGCAAGTATCAATGGGAACGATCAGTGTAAGGAAATTTGAAAAAAGATTTTAACCAAGAGTTTGCAATCGGGTGTACGCTGACGCACCAGATGAATCTTGCTCCCTTCGCTGCCGGACCGGAGCAACTCCCTAGCCGATTCCAGAGCCTCCTTCAACGAAACTAGGGCTCGGAACGACTCGTCAGGCACTAGCTCTTTACTGTCGCGAATCTCTTCGAACATTGGAGTCAGCAGCTTCAGCCTCCTCGCCAGGTTGCTGTACTGCCTCTTCACTGGCAACCGGTAGTCCGAAATCGCCGATATCTCGCTCACGGCGTCGATCAGGTGCCTTATCAGAGCTCCGGTCTCGTCTTCCATGGCGGCGGTTCGGAGATCTGATAGTGCAGGTGGCGCAATCAATAGGTGCAGCGTGGTTGGCCGGAGAATTTTGCGGTGGAACTAATCCCGGCGGAGGTTGACCGACCGGTGACCGGAGTGGTAGATCCCAGTCGTCTTCATGCGAGAGGAGAGTGATTGTGAGGCGTGGGGGTGTTTTCACGAGCACAAGCAAGAGTTTGTTTCTTCTTTCCTTTATGTGGCGCGGCTGGAGTGAGCTTAACCAGGGTTGGGATTTTTAACCCGAGGGTTTTTGGTATTTCAGTTGCGTTTGTCGGCGTGGCTCGGGGAAGACGCGAGTCGGCTCGGATGGTGGCGTGTGGCAAGTCCGTAACCGTTTGAGGGTCTGTTGACTGTTGGTGTTGCAGTTAAATTGGAAGCGCCGCCAGTAATTCGCTCAGGGCGGGGTTTAAAGCTTGTTATTGATGGAGACCATTCTCATAATTACGGTTCCTTTTTGCACTTTTTACTTTTGCGTGGGAAGTGGATCTTGACTCCGCTTCTATGCCGTGCCAAATAAGAGCTGCATGGGAGAGTACTTAGGGGCTTGACAAAGCAAATAGTTGCATGGGACACTAATTGGGGTGGTATATTTGTTGGAATTCGTTCACGGATGTTTAAACTTTAAACGATATTGATAATCTTATGAGACGATAATTTGTAGGTGTAGGAGTTGAGATTTGGAATCGCTGGGTGATCGCGACTGATAACACTCTCGTTATGAGCATGCCCTCAAGTTGCGCTGCCAATCGTTTGTGTTGTTTCGTCGATTATTGAAAAATATAGATGGAATTGCATAACATGATAGAAGGATGCTTTTATTCTTATCTAATTTAAAAACAAATGATTTCATTCTTAAAGAAACTGAGTTAATGCAAATAGTATTTTGGGTGTCACCAAATACTAAGTATTGCTAGAAAGTAATTATAAAAAAAAAGTCATTGCTAGAAATTCTTAGCGATAAGTAGCAGAATATGGGGACGAAAATCTCTTATTCCTTTTTCTACTATGGCAATATGAGGAGCATTTACTAATTTAGGGGCTAATTGAAGAACCGTGTGTCGATTACTTGGAAAGAATTAATAACGAGAGATTTTATTAATGAGAAGCTAAGGCACAAGTGGGGACAATAAAAGCCTAACACATAAGATTTAAGAAGTTACGAGTCGAAGCAGTCCCAACTTAAGATTTGAGACTAAAGAGTTACAAAAAGGCCTTGATAGAGAAATGTGATAAAATTAAGCATACACAATCAAGTCAAAGCAACCCCAACTTCTTCCAATCTAACACGATAAGGGAAGCTCTATTTTAATACAATACGTCTCAAGTTTTTACTTTGGATGTATATATAAAAAAAAGAAACTGTTATTCATTTATTTTCTTTGACAATGACAAATGCAAGATGCATCAAGAAATTCTGTATCTTATGCATCACATGTTAGCTCTAAAAAAGCACAAAAATTGGATTACAATTAGTGCACATTATTCATGCGTCATAAAAATCATCCAAAGCACGTCAAAAAGAACTTTATCTGTGCCCAAATTGAAGCACTCTATTTGGCAACTGATGAATAGGAGCTGAACTCCCACGTAGAGAAGCCAGACAAGCATGAGCCAAGTTATAGCCTGGTCAAGCTCAAGTCCACCCTATCCTCAGTGGAGCAAAGTGTCTCAAATCATTTTCACTTCTTTTTCCATTAAAAGGCAAGAAATTGATCACACCTTTGACAAGAATGGAGCAAAAGAATTAGTGAGAGAACATCAAAGCACAAATTGACAACCAAAGTGGAGGTCTCGTCCTCTTATGCATGCCCTGACCAATGAATGCCATGCTATGAGTCAGGCCAATGAGGCAGGTAACAGTAGCACCACCCACCACCCACCCACCCACACCAACCCAGGAGACCTAAATACTCGAATTGGGAATAGCAATTATGCAAACCCATATGCATGCCCTGCAGGATCCAAAAGTCCAATTATTACTATGAAGTAACAAGATCCGGTGCTTCCAATTATTACCATGAAGTAGAGATGTCAAACGGGCGGGCTTCGGCCGCCTGGCCCGGGTCCAGCGGGCTTTAAGCGAAATCGGGCCAGGGCCGCAGCCATCCGGGCCGGGCCTGCTGAGGAGAAATCCTAGGCCCGGTCCAGGCCCTAGGCCCAATTTCTAGGGCCGGGCTTGGGCCGGCCCGGGCCCTTTTTATTTTAATTTTTTTTAAAAATTTTCTTGTTATTCAATTTTAAATTTCATCTTTAGGCATGTCCAATTTTCAAATTTTGACAAATCTAATTTTTATCATTTTATTTCATTATATGTAATATTCATATATATGTATGTATGTATATATATATTTATTTGTCTCTCATTTTATTTTTTGCTATATGTTAAATCTTTTCTTACTCTTCTTGGTGATCTTTATTAATAAAATCTGAACATATAACTAGTCGTTATATTGCTGTTGGGGGGGTAAAAGTGGAATTTTGGGGGAATATATCCGTTGGAGGAAAAGGGGGAGAGAAAGGGGGAAAACAAAAAAATTCAAACAGGTAAGGCCGGAACCGGGCCCAGAACCGGGCCGGGCCTGGCCCGGGCTTTTCCCCAGAATTTTTTGGCCTGGTCCAAGCCTAGGCCCTAAGCCCAATTCCTCCGGGCCAGCCCTGTTCATGAACGGGCCGGGCCGGGCTTTTTTCGGGCTGGGCCGGGCCGCGGGCCGCCTGGCCCGTTTGACATCTCTACCATGAAGTAACAAGATTGCAGTGCTTCTGTAGAAGTGGGTCTCACACAGGGCTAAACAGAACTTCTTGCTTATTTCTTAACTTTTTGGTAGTGTGGAGACAGGTAGGAGTGCAGGACTCCGAGGTACCAAATTTGGAGCATCACAGCTGCAAGTATCCATAGGATTAGGATCCTGTGTGTTACGGCAGGGTACTGTACCCCTCTCTCACATAAATGGATACAACATCCTGCTGTAACCACAAGTTACAATAAGAGATTAATAAGGTATTAATGTGATACTTTGGCTTACAGGTCACAAGTGAGTGAAACATTACCACACGATTGCGGGTCAGTTATTTGAAATGCATAACAAAACGTTTTTATTTATACTTTTGGAAAAAGATATTGCAAAACAATGAAGTGCAAAGATTTTACGAAACCAGCAATGCTTTAAGAAACCACGAATAGTTTTGCTGGATCCACCAATATCATGTATTTTTGTTCATTTGGTATAAACTTTTTTGGCCATCGAAGAATAGATTTTGGTTGTGCATTCCATACTGCTAGGAATGCAATGTAGATTTTCTCCATGATTGCATCGAAAACTACCGACCGGTATTTGCTAGTCTATCCTTTATTTCATCAACCAAATTAAGAATTTCCAATCATGAAATGCCTTTTAATTAAGTTTCTGGTGTGGGCAAAAAACAAATTTCTCTTAACTTGTATCACTACGATGAGAGTTGTGTTGAAATTGTTGCAAGAAATTGGCAAGAACTTTAAAATATAATAAAAACTCAGCTGGCTGAGACGCAGATTTGGTCGCTTTCTTAAGACGATTCGCGCCCCTTTGAATTATCACCGTGCAGTAAGGTTATCGACACGTTGTCTCCGGAATACAACAGCTCAGCTTTCACTATTACTTCACTCGTAATTCTGTACAAACGAATAAAGCAGAAGTTTCACTCAATATATCAAAATTGTTCACAAGTCTAAGTGTGTTAGAATATAGAAAGCAAGATAGAAAGCTTCAGTCGTGTGTTGAAAAAGTAAGGATGATGTCTCCTTTTATAGGTGAAAAAAAAAGGAGCTATTGGAAATGTGTTATGAAGAAATAAATCTAAGTGAATGAAGCATAAGTTTCACTCGACACCTTACCAAAATTGCACACAAGTCTAAGTGTATAAGAATATAGAGAGCAAGATAAAAAGTTTTAGTTGTACATTGAAAAAGTGAGGATGAGGTCTCCTTTTATAGGTGAAGAAAAAGAGCTGTTGAATATCTGCTACAAAGAAATAATTCTGCTGCCACAGTGCATATGTAAATTCCAGAAACTCATACTTACGCATGCAAGTTTTAGATTCAAGCACATCTTACTAAAAGATCAAGGAGTGTCATCTTATATACTCTTTATAAATTTTTACAATGGCCAACGTGGGACAAGTAGTTTTGTAAGAAAATCATTACTTATCATTTTTAAGAAATGTGGGACTAAAGCACTTATAATTTTGCTCAAAACTCTAATATTTATTTCAAAACCATTCTTGAAAAGAAAGATAATTTTTGTTAAAATACTCCAACAACTTGTGACAACATACTCTTAAGAATCGTAACATGATACCTTATAACTCTATATTTCCTTGTGTTCCCAACCTATTCTAGTCGTACTCAAAGGTCCACTTGGAGTCCCATTTTGCATGACACGTTCGCACAAGCACAGTATTCAACGCTTCGAACCGGTCAAAGTGCGTGCACCCAAGTCACGTGCATTCTTTGCTTCACACGCCTCACGCGGGACTTAGTCACCAATTATTTTACGTCAACGTCACTGACGCTAGCGCGACCGTCATACCGAGACCACCAGAACACCTTTTCATCAAAAGCTTTTACCGACGGCGCAACCGGAGCAACGGGGTCAAGGGCAATGGCCTTGGCCAACCCTATGGGGTCGGCCTCGGCCTCCCCCAAGGCCATGGGTTAGGCCTCAGCCTCCATGGGGGGTCGGCCTTGGACTCCATGGGGGGTTGGCCTTGGCCTCCCCTCCGGTTGTTCACTCTTGGCGCAAAGTCCCTTTCGTGCTTCATACACTTTGTATGTGACTTAAACACCTTGTTCGTCACGTGGGTATGATTCACGTCATCGCGCTCGTCGTAACACAACTTCTGGATTCGTCATTGCCCATCGAAACACCTTTCGTCGGCATGCCCGAAGTTCACCCAAAGTGGGAGTGGCCTTGGCCTCCCTTCATGAGAGTTGGCCATTGGCCTTGGCCACCCCCTAGGGTCGGCCTCGGCCTTCCCAGGAGGTCGCCCTCGGCCTTCCCAAGGGGTCGGCCTCGACCTCTCCAGGGGTGGTGGCCTTGACCTTCTCCCAATTTTGGCCTATGGACTCCGCTCCCGCGTGCACTTGTTTTCTAGAGTCTGTGCACCTTCGCGATGTTTACGAATGTTCGTACACCAACCTCGTGATGTTTTCTCGAGTCTGTGCACCTCCGCGATGTTTACGGACATTCGTGCACCAACCTCGCGACGTCCGTCGTGCATCAACCTCGCGACGCTCGCGACGTCAGTCGTACATCAACTTCGCGACGTCCGTCGTGCATCAACCTCGTGACGTCCATCGTCCGTGATTGCATACCGCTCCCACGATGCCCATCGCCCAAAGTCGCGCACTACCACCGAATTACCGATCACAGACGACCGGGTACCATCACTCCCAACTTTGTCATTACTACATGTTGCATTCATTATCTTGTTATGACAGGTACACTCAGCTCACATACGTCTTCGGGACACCCGACGCACTTGTGTGTCGGTTCTACGACGTTCGTCGCCGCGCCCATACGCCATTCTCATGATCTGTGCCCCGGCACCAAGTATTACTCTGCGACGTTCGTTGCCACTCCCGTGCGCCATCGTCATGATACGTGCCCCTGACACCAAGTATGGCTTCGCGACGTTCGTCGCCGCACCACTTTCATAACATGTGCTCCCGCACCAAATATTGTCTCCGCGACATACGTCGCCGCGCCGGTGCGCCATCGTCATGATACGTGCCCACGGCACAAAGTATGGCTTCACAACGTTCGTAACCACACCACTTTCATAACATGTGCCCCGGCACCAAATATTGTCTCCGCGACGTTCGTCGTCGCGCCCGTGCGCCATCGTCATGATACGTGCCCCCGGCACCAAGTATGGCTTCGCGACATTCTTCGACGCACCACTTTCATAACATGTGCCCCGACACCAAATATTGTCTCCGCGATGTTCGTCACCGTGCCCGTGCGCCATCGTCATGATACGTGCCCACGACACCAAGTATGGCTTCGCGATGTTCGTCGCCGCACCACTTTCATAACATGTGCCCCAGCACCAAATATTGTCTATGCGACGTTCGTCGCCGCGCCCATGCGCCATTCTCATGACACGTGCCCCCGGCACCAAGTATTGTCTCCGCGACATTCGTCGCCGCGCCCATGCGCCATTCTCATGACACGTGCCCCCAGCACCAAGTATTGTCTCCGCGACGTTTGTCGCCGCACCCATGCGCCATTCTCATGATCCGTGCCCCCGGCACCAAGTATTGCTCTGCGACATTCGTCACTGCTCCCGTGCGCCATCATCATGATACGTGCCCCCGGCACTAAGTATGGCTACATGACATTCGTCGTTGCACCACTTTCATTACATGTGCCCCGGAACCAAGTATTGTCTCTGCGACGTTCGTCATCTCGCCCATGCGCCATTCTCATGACACATGCCCCCGGCACCAAGTATTGTCTCCGCGACGTTCATCGCCGCCCCCATGCGTCATTCTCATGACATGTGCTCCGGCACCAAGTATTGTCTCTGCGACATTCGTCGCCGCGCCCGTGCGCCATTCTCATGATTCGTGCCCCCGGCACCAAGTATTGCTCTGCGAAGTTCGTCGCCTCACCCGTGCGCCATCATCATGATACGTGCCCCCGGCACTAAGTATGGCTACGTGACGTTCGTCATCGCACCACTTTCATAACATGTGCCCCGGCACCAAGTATTGTCTCCGCGACGTTCGTCGCCGCGCCCGTTCACCATCATCATGATACGTGGCCCCGACACTAAGTATGGTTACGTAACGTTCGTCATCGCACCACTTTCATGACACGTGCCCCCGACACCAAGTATTGTCTCCGCGACATTCGTCGCCGCGCCCATGCGCCATTCTCATGACATGTGCTCCGGCACTAAGTATTGTCTTCACAACGTTCGTCGCCGCGCCCATGTGTCATTCTTATGACATGTGCTCCGTCACCGAGTATTGTCTCCGCGACGTTCGTCGCCGTGCCCGTGCGCCATTCTCATGATATGTGCCCCCGACACCAGGTATGGTCTTGCGACAGTCGTCGCCGCGCCCATGCGCCATAATCATGTTACAGACCTCCGGGCATCACACTTATTCACCACACCTGCCATGGACGTGGAACATGCTTCGACCCACTCTCCGGAGTGTGCAGCATTCTGGGGGTCTCCGTTCGTAGTGCTCCGGCATGAGGACCCCTCGCAGTGGGATGGACTCATTACCACAAAGTCATCGCTGCCACAGGATGGGCTCGTTACCACAATGCCATCGCCTTCACAATCATGGGGGGCTCCGTTCATAGTGCTCCGGCACGAGGACCCCTCATAGAGGGATGGACTCATTACCACAAAGTCATCGCAGCAACTGGATGGGCTCGTTACCACAAAGCCATCGCCGTCACAATCACGGGAGGGCTCAGTTCGTAGTGCTCTGGCACGAGGACCCCTCGCAGCAGGATGGACTCGTTACCACAAAGTCATCGCCGCCACGGGATGGGCTCGTTACCACATAGCCATCGTCGTCACAACCACGTGGGGCTCCGTTCGTAGTGCTCCGGCACGAGGACCCCTCGTAGTGGGATGGACTTATTACCATAAAGTCATCACCACCACGGGATGGGCTCGTTACCACAAAGCCATTGCCGTCTTCATTCCGGGGGGGCTCCATTCGTAGTGCTCCGGCATGAGGACCCTTCGCTGCAGGATAAGTGACTCTTCCGGAACACTATTTCTGCCAGGGTGCCTGCGTGACTGGCCTACGTGCTCTGGCACTGGGGGCTTGCGTCGGTACCCCTATGGGCTATGACCCACGGGTCACTCCGAAACCGGAGCAGGTCTTTGGAGGGCATTGCACCTTGTCAGCCTGGCAGTTGGGCGTCGGGTCTTCCCCACCGCTGCCAGGCCTGTGGGACTCTACAAGGGCGTGGATTGGAGGCTAGATCAAGGGGGTTCTCTGGCCACACCGACGCTGTGGGAGCCAGTCTTTCCAGACAGATAGAGTGACGTTGTGCGGGGCAGGCTGGGTGAATATGCGATTCCACAGTCCATGGAGCACTGGCAGCTGTGGACCCCTCGGTGACATGTCACTCCTGGGGAGCGCCACGTGTCGCGTGATGACATCATCATCTCAACCCCTATAAATAGAGGTCTTGAGAATTCATTTGGACGGTTGGACATTTTCAGAACACTTTCACTTCCTCACTCTAGAATCCTATAGAGAGAAACATACAGGACCCTAACTCTGGACCTAAGCATCAGACTGTGATTGTCATCGTACATTCATCCTGCGTTATCGCCCTCGCAGCACTGCTACCCTCAAGCTCTGTCTGGGAAGCCCTTGGTCTCTACCCTTGTTCCGCCCTTGCTGTGTCCTACATCATCACATTTGACATCTGACTTGGACTGCATTCCTTGTGGCACCTTCACGTCGACTGTGAACCCACTTTCCTTGGCATCACCTTCTAGATAGCACTATTCACATCTTTTCTTGAAGCAAAATAAGGTTTAATTAATAGTCCCTTTCATATTTTTTTATCAACAACTCAATAACTGATAAGGCTTTTAACCAATCGTATATAACTTTGATATAGACGAGAAACGTTCTCAAGTTTGTTAGTGCGACCATGAGACTTCCAACAAAAGATTGATCTACCGTCATAGCATATGTGCCTACATATACATATAGATCGGACCATGCTTCCTCGTCTTAGGCAGCATGCAGCGCCCCTCCCTGTAAAATATGGACTTAACTAGTACGTTGGAACCATATAGGCATGCCCAAAACGACCCCGCTTTGATTAAACATTCCAAGATTATCAAACATTTTTGTGCCACACTTTATTTCAACATATTAGAGTGTTTCTTAGATGACATAGCACAAAATACATCAATTTTATATTCTGGTCATTGTTATAAATGATTAATATTTTTTTATTTCACTCTAGAAGTGATTATCCAAATTATTTTGGAAGTCGACCTCAAACAACTTACAACCTATATACGACTATTTATAGGATCATTATCCCAGGGAAAGTATCACTTGAATGCAGTATTATCATTTTGTCATGCCAAAACAATCCCCGCTTTGCCGTCCTCGGGCGTCAGGTCAGTTACTCCATCCTTAATTTAGAATTGGAGTATTTCTCTCACCTTACTACGACAACATTAAATTTAAAGAGGTACATTCTCTAGTTGGGACAACATTAAATTTAAAGAGGTATATTCTCTAGTTGAGAGTGATTCTCAACTTCATCAAAATTTGGATGAGTTAAGAGTTGAGGATGACTATCTCCTGTGAGTAACTGAGGTGAGTAACCTCCACTATAAATTCAATAAGTAGAATAGGCTAGCATTATTGTTAGAGCATTTGGATTTTGTCAAAACAATGTCTCATCTGGTATAATATATTGTATGGTCCGAGATCATGGGTCCTAAGCATTTAGTAGAGTTGTCAATGGGCCGAGCTTGGGCCGGCCCGGCCCAGGCCCAGCGGGCCTCCAATGAAATCGGGCCGGGGCCGGGCCTCACAAATGAAAAAACGGGTCGGGCCGGGCCTAAAACCTGGGATATATGGGCCCAGTCCAAGCCCAGGCCCTAGGCCTAATATTTAGGGCCGGGCCCGGCCCAATCCAATTTTTTTTTCCTTTCTTCCCAACTTTTTATTATAAAGACTTCTTCTTCAACAAAGGGCAAAGTTTTTATAAACGGACCACTGAGTATACAATCACTTTTTCACGAATTAACCCCTTTCGAAAAGGCAAATTGTAATATCCCGAACCTAGGGTTAGCCGGTTAATATTACTTTAGCGACAAATTCTATGAGTGATATTCTTTTGAGTCCTTAGGGATGATTAGCTTGAGCAGTATTATTAGTGACAAATGAAAATACCACTATTGTAGGGGGAAGCCTAGAGTTGTCAAAGGGCCGGGCTTGGGCCGGCCCAGCCCAAGCCCATCGGGCCTGCTGTGGGGCCGGGCCAGTGGGGCTGCCAACTGGGCCGGGCCTGCCGAAGGCAAACCTAGGCCCAGTCCAGGCCCTGGCCCTAGGCCCAATAGCTAGGGCCGGGCTTGGGCCGGGCCCGGGCCCGGGCCCTTTTTTTTTTTCTTCTTGTTATTCAATTTTAAATTTCATCTCTAGGCAATATTCACAATTTAACGAACCTAATCTTTATCCTTTTATTTCATTATAAGTAATATACATATATATGTATGTATGTATATACATATTTATTTGTTAGCCATTATATTTTTTATTATATGTTAAACATTTTCATACTCTTCTTGGTGAGCTTTATTAATAAAATCTTAACACATAACAATTTATATAGAAAAATAATAAATGTATTCATAGGCCCTCCTCCTTTTATCCGGGCTTGGGACCGGCTGCTTGTAAACAAACAGGCGAAGTTACCTATTTTTTTATATATACGAAAAAATATATATCTTGCTTGTAAAAATTTATTTTATATATATGGAAAAAAGTATATTTTGTGAAAAAATTTATTCTTAAAATTCTAACAATCAAAATAATAATGCATGTCTATCCAAAATATCAGCAATCAAAGATCAAGAAATCTGCAACGTCAACCAAAAGGATCAAAAGAGGAAAATAAAAACAAATTACCTAATCATCCAGAAGTACTTCAATATCCGAGTCACTGCTCTTCCTATCATCAATCGGTTTATCTTGCTCGCGGTATTTCGCATCAAGATAATCCTTCCAACATACACATAGCTCGAGCGACTCGGGGTTAAGACGACTCCTCCTGTCATCCAAAACCCTCCCGCTGGCTGAAAATGCCGACTCTGAAGCAACCGTGGAGGCTTGCACTGGCAGTACATCCCGTGCAATTTGGGATAAAGTTTTATACATGTTTTGATTTTGTTTCCAAAAATTTAACAAATTAAAATTAACCTGTTCTTGCCTTGATAAATCAGAATAATGATCAGTATTTGCATATACACCAATCTCATTAAAAGAGGAAAAAGTATACGAACCTGCCGAATTAGAAGTACCTTCACCTGGTAGTTGTCTTGCTACTAGATGTTCAAAGCCCTGAAGGTATGGCGCATAATACCTCTCAACAGTGGATGATGATGTAGCTCGCCCGCGCACGTCAGCAGAATTACGATAGACGTTGAACAAGTCCTCAAACCTCTTGCTCACTTTTGCTGTGAATGCGGTTGTCTCCTCTGCTGTGTAGCACATTAATTTCGATATCTCTTGTATCGAGGCGTTCACGCCATGCAACTTTAACCTAGGATCTAAACAAGTAGCCACAGTAAAAATAGCAGGCAGTTTACTCCAATATTTATTAAATTTTTGATCCATCACTTTTACTATTTCCTTAAAGGGTCCTATATATCTCCATTTTGTTAACATTGTAGCCATCTTCAGAATTTCTATTACAGCGAGAGGAGAGGTGGGATAGTACGTACCAGACAATAAATTGGTAGACGTGTAGAATACCTCCAAAAATTCAGCTAGGTATGTGGCCATCTGCCATTCCTCTTGAGTTGGCAAGCCGGCTGGGAACTGGGTTAGTAGAAAATGCGTATAGACTTCTCGGTATGCCAGAATGTGTAAAAGCATGTGGTATGTAGAGTTCCACCTGTGGACCACATCTGTAACTGCTCTCCTGCGAGGCATATTATATTGAACACACAACGTTTTAAATTGTTGTGTTCTCGGACTCGAGCTATTAACATACGCTGTCATACCCCTCATTTTGAGAAGAATATCTCCTGCAGCAGCTAAACCATCTTGAACAATTAAATTAATAATGTGACAAACACAGCGAACATGAAATAATTCACCATTAAGTACAGGTTGAAGCTCTCCTTTAAAGCTGCAACAGCAACTTTATTATTAGAAGCATTATCAAAACTAACACTCATAATCTTATCCTTAATTTTAAATGTGGTGCATGCTTTTAATATAAGAATAGCAATGTTCATTCCATCATGCGGATAAGGGAAGTGCTCGAAAGCGATGATTCTCTTGTGCATAACCCAATCTACATCAATCCAATGAGCGGTCACACAAGAATAACTAACAAAAGTATAAGGAGATTGCCAAATATCAGAAGTAAGACTAACTTTACCTTCAAATTTATCGAAATAATCGATAAGGCGTGCTTTAGCAGCATTGTACTGTCGGAGTGCATCGGATCTAGTTGTGTTTCTATGAACCTTTTTGTACAAAGGTTGAACGTATGTGTTCATATATCTAGAGTGCTTAGGATTATCGGCAAAAGAAAAGGCTTGTTCATCATGAATAACAAATTCAGCGAGACCGTCTCTTTGCTCTCGCTGATTATAAACAAATAACTTACCGTCAAAAGATAACTGCGTTTGGGTAGGTTCGACGTGGCCTTGTCGAGGTGCACACAGAGGGTAATGCCTGTTAAGATGTCCATTACCACTACCAGACGAAAATAATTTAGCGCAGTACTTACATCGAGCTTTTCGGATGCCGTCCACCATAACTACATCGAAATGATTCCAACACTCGGCTTTCTTTTTTTCCCCTTTTGGACTTCTGGCTCATTACCGGAGGCATTGCTCGGCCCTTCTTCATCATGACCAGGCATAGGGTTGAGATTATGCCACGGAGTAGTAGCTTCGCCAACCGAGCTGCGTCCTTGACTATAATGCGGGGGGTCTTCATCAGGCGTGTATTCAAAATCTGGAATGTTTTGATTGAACTCCCAATTGGCTTGGGTATCTATCATACAGCCTGTACTCATTCGTCCAGGAACGAATGGTTGTGTTGGTGCTTGGATTGGTGTTTGTGATGGCCGTGGCGCTGGCGCTTGTGCTGGTGGTGGTGCTTGCGATGATGATGATGTTTTTCGTGATGACGATGCACGCCTCATTTTCTTCAATAATCCAGCCATATTTCGAGCTAAACTTTGTAAGAGTAACTAAATACACAAGTATAAGAGTAGTAATAAGAAATAACAATTAAAAGAATGAACGAG
>JAVXUP010004264.1:0-36480 GCA_033070095.1 Escallonia herrerae | reverse complement strand
TTGGAGAACTAGTTGTCAATTAGTTGTTCTTCTTAGGTTTTTTTTTTTATTTTATAATTTGGAATGAAAAAGACACTAACCTAGGTTTTATCAGAGAAGTCTTGGTGTTAGTATGTGATCTGTGTTGCTTAAACGTTTTCGGCAGAATTTTACCGAGACTAGTGAATCCTCTTATGTGCAACTTTTCTTTTGAAAACTGTTTGTTGCCAATGCTAGATCCAAATGCTACAAGAATCACTTCCGAACTTGTGTAGACAGTTCATAGGCCTTTGTTTACATCTTATATAAGAAAGACAGTAGAAGAAGAACTATGAGAAGTGCATACTGATTTTAATGACAAGGAACTATAGTTTGGAAAAGTAAGATGGTGAATTGGTATTGAGAATGAAAGAATGCTCGTCTTTTTGTGCAATGTTTCTTTCTTTTTTTTCCTTTCTTCTTGGGGGTAGCAGTCGAATAATTGTGCGTACTTGGTGTTACAGTTGCATAGCAGGGGGTTACAGAACTGCACAGGCACGTACTTACAGTGTCGACCATTTAGAGCTGTTGATAAGTTCGAGATAGCTTCTGAGCTCAATTTTAAGAAAGCTAGAGTTTCTTGCATCTTCTCAGCCAGTTACTCCAAAGTACTAAGAATTAAGTCTCAAATAAATTGTCATCCCATCAGAAGCTGTGTATATGGGTCTCGGTCTGCCTTGGCCAATCAGCCCCATTTAGGTGTTGCATTTCTTAATACTGCAACACCCATGCATATGCTCAGCAATGGGTTTTTAGATGGTGGCGTCAGACTTGGTGCACCTTATTTTGGTGATTTTGCTAAGAGGTCTTTTTCTCGAGTCCCAAGAGCAGTACCCGTCAAAGTTGATAATGCTTCTGTTAGGAATGGGAGGACTCATGGGAGTACTTCATCTTTCAAATGGTTCAGTAAAAATCAGAAGTGGGCGAAGCCATTGGCTCATGGTAAGAATTTTGAAGGTGAAATGCGGGGTGGAACGCCCCCCCAGGCAATGAGAAAAGGTACCTCTGAGTCTAAAACGCCAGCTCTTAATGACGTTGATCATGGCAAGAAGGATGCAGATATAGGAGTTTCAAGTGTATCTCTTATCAATGATATTCTAGCAATTAAGAGTAAAGGAAAACCGAAGCAGCAGTCAAGAAGCAAGAGAAACCAAGAACCGTCTTCGGATGCCAATGCTTCCCCTGATACAGTAGCTGAGCCCGCAAGTGCTAAAAAAGTTTCGCAAGCAAAGAAGCGGAGTCCCCCCAAAAATAAGCAATCTCCTCTTGTTTCAGAGGTTAGTAAGTTATACTTGTACATTAGTCTTTTTTGTTTAACACTAAATTGCAATGTGTTCACTAAATGCTGAACATTTCAGAACAGTTCAAGTAGCAACGCCCCCGTGGAAGTGCTTGATGGTGCTGTTTCACCAAAGAAACAACCCAAAAAGACAACTAAAAACTTCAGTAAAAAGGATAAGCCACTCAAAGAAGCTAATGCATCCATCAAGGCACCGAAACGTTCATCTGGTAAAGAGTTGTCACAGAAAGACATACCACATATGACTGGAAAATATAAGCCTCAGGTAGAAAGGGCAAAGCGGCCGTTGTATCCTCCCACCTCTAAATCCGTTCTGGTGGTGGAGTCCGTCGCAAAGGCAAAAGTCATTCAGGGCTACCTAGGGGACATGTTTGAAGTGTTACCCAGTTATGGTCACATAAGGGACTTAGCAGCAAGGTCAGGATCCGTGCGACCTGATGATGACTTCAGTATGGTTTGGGAGGTCCCATCTGCTGCCTGGACTCATCTCAAGAGTATCAAGGTTGCACTGAATGGGTATGAGGTCTTTATGTTCAATCAATAGTTGCTATCTCTGGAAATTGTATGTTAGAAATCTCTAACGCATTTGCCCCAGTATGCACTGCTTACTTTATTTCGTGAACATGCAAGTTGCCTTGGATGGGTTTCCTCCGTCTTATAGTCCTTTAATAATGCTTTATCTGGTTATTGAGGTTAGGTATTATGGAACGATGTAAAATCATTTATTTAAAGTTGTTTTTTCAAACATCTGTGTGATATTTTTTGTTCCTCTTCTCATCTTGTCCTGCCTTCTTTCCCAGAACAGAAAATCTTATTCTTGCATCAGATCCTGATCGGGAAGGGGAGGCTATTGCTTGGCACATCATTGAGATGTTGCAACAACAAGATGCTTTGCGAAACGATATCACAGTATCGAGGGTTGTCTTTAATGAAATAACTGAATCATCCATCAAGAGCGCCCTGCAGGCTCCAAGAGATATTGACGAGAAACTGGTTCATGCTTATCTTGCGCGACGAGCTCTTGATTATTTGATTGGATTCAATATATCTCCATTATTATGGAGAAAGTTACCTGGTTGCCAGTCAGCAGGTCGAGTGCAATCTGCTGCTCTGTCTCTCATATGCGATAGAGAAATGGAAATTGATGACTTTAAAGCAGAGGAATATTGGACAGTTGAAGCCGAGTTTACCAAAATGAAACTGGGTTCACCGCTCAGCAACTTTTCTATTTCATCACACATGACTCACGTTGATACAAATAAATTGAGCCTGCTTTCAATCAGCTCGCATACAGAGGCCTGTGATATTCAGCAGAGGATTAATTCTACAAATTTCAAAGTGGCCAGCTCTAAAAGAAGCAAAATTCGGAAAAACCCTCCCGCTCCGTATATAACATCAACACTTCAACAAGATGCCGCAAATAAACTGCATTTTTCGACATCATATACAATGAAACTTGCTCAGAAACTGTATGAGGGGCTAGAATTATCAGATGGCAAGGCAACGGGATTAATAACTTACATGAGAACAGATGGATTACACATCTCTGATGAAGCGGCCACGGACATTCAGTCCATGGTCAAAGAAAGGTATGGGGAGAAATTTGCATCTGGGAGTGCTCGCAAATATTTTAAGAAGGTGAAAAATGCTCAAGAGGCGCATGAAGCTATTAGACCCACTGATATTCGGAGATTTCCATCAAAGCTTGTCAGGATACTTGACGAAGATTCCTTAAAGCTGTACGCACTTATTTGGTCGCGTACAGTGGCGTGCCAAATGGAAGTTGCTATAATTGATCAGTTGCAAATCGATATCGGAGATGCGGATCGGTCCATCGTTTTCCGATCTGGGTGCTCAAAGTTAGAATTTCTTGGTTACCAAGCTGCCTATGAGGATGTGGAAACTAGAGCAATCAGATATGACGATGACGATGGAAATGATTGTAAGGAAACTTTTAACATTCTCAGTAATCTGAAGTCTGGTGACCCACTTAATCTTGGTAAAGTAGAACTCAAGCAGCACTATACCTCGCCTCCACCACGATACTCTGAGGCGTCATTGGTTAAAAAGATGGAGGAGCTTGGAATTGGTAGACCTTCTACCTATGCATCCACGTTGAAAGTTTTGCAGGACAGAAATTATGTCATTGCCAAAAGTCGAGTATTGTATCCTGAATTCCGTGGTCGCATGTTGTCCGCATTTCTATCTCACCATTTCTCCGAGGTCACTGATTATAGTTTCACTGCTGACATGGAGAATGAGCTTGATAATGTTTCCGCTGGAATGACTGAATGGAAAGGACTCCTGAGAGACTATTGGACAAGATTTAGCAAGTACTGCGAGCTTACTAGCAATGTACATATTCATCAAGTGGAGAAAATGTTGGAGAAAACCTTTGGTGATTTATTGTTCGCCTCTCTCCCCAATAAAAGTAGGACCTGCCCAAGTTGTAGGGAGGGCACTTTGATTTTCAAAGTTAGCAGGTTCGGGGCAGGCTATTTTATTGGTTGTGATCAACATCCAAAGTGCAAGTGAGTGCAGTCGAACTTCAATTCATGTTTCTATTTTCAATTGTAATTATCATCTGGATTGTACAGGTATCAACTATTTGGTTTGCTTTGATACCAGAGTGACTTTTTTTGTGTGTCCGTGTGAGAGAGATCATAATGTTGTTCCATGTGCCAGTAATTGTCAAAACTAGTGATTTTTTATTACTTTTTTTTATGTAGTAGAATTTAAGTAGAAGTCAAACGGGTTACTGGGCATGCGGGTTTGATGTACCTACTAGTTTGGGATAGAAGGTTAGTTGAAGATGATAATGATGAGAATCTTGGGTAGCCATGCTAGCAAGAAATTGGAAATTGAAAAGTTGGCTAGCAGTCTTCTAAGTAATATTCACAAGCATCAAAGATTTCTTAAGGTTCTAAATCACGGTGAAGTTTAGAATCCCTTTTTTCTGCTTTGTTTTGGAAAAATTATTTCACTGTTGCACCTGATTCTTCGCTTTTGCCTTTTATCTGCTGATTTGTTGGTTGGCATGTATAGCTAAAATGGTTAGTTATTGTGCAGGTACATTGCAAAGACATTATTTGCCGATGATGATGAAGATGTTCTTTCTGAAAGCGGCAGCAGCGCTATGGAAGAACCAAAGGTCTTGGGTCTCAATCCTGGCTCCGAGGAAAAGGTTCACATTTCATATTGAAGCTTGATTTGGGGAGTAACAGACCCTTACTCCCCAAATAATGGATCTCTATCTTGAAGCAGTTGATTTTATCTTGTCCCTTCTGTCAATTGTTGTTTTCTTCCCCTTTTTATTGACAATTTTTGTTCCTTCTTTCAGATTCTCTTGAAAAATGGTCCGTATGGACACTATGTTCAGCTTGGGGAAGACAGAAAGGGATATTTGCCTAAACGAGCCTCAATTTCCCAAGTATGTAAGGATTAGGTCTTAATAAATTGACCTTATTGCCTGGGTGCCGACTTTGACTAACCCTTAACTCATAATCTCAAGCACCACATGATGGAAGGGGATGAATCTTTTCACACTGAAGCTAAATAGATTTCTTTTAGTTTCATATTCAAACAAATGAATCCTGTGAATATTACTTTGGATATCTACTCTTTTTTCCTTGTCCGTGGTTATCCGTGGTTACTTTGGCTTTGTCCTTAAATCTTAATCTAGCATATCAAACTTTGATATGAAGCTTAAGATGTAGACTTGTCTATAATTTAAGTCTCTTTGATTTTTACGCCTTGCAATTGACTTCTCCAACAAAGGAGTCCATTGAGGAGTACTTGGATATCTTCTCTTTTTTCCGTGTTAATGGTTACTTTGGCTTCATCCCTAATCTTTATCGACAGCATATCAAACTTCATGCAAAATTGTCTATGATGTTCGAGATGGTAATCGCTATCCGATTGTTACCCGTTGCACTTGACTTTTGCCACCTGAGATAAATATTGTAACACTAAATGCATTATGAAGTGAAGTCGTAGAAAGCCGAGTGCAATCATCAATTCCCTATATTTATCTGTAGAACATTGCATGTAAATGCAGTTATTATCGTCTGCATAATGCACCCATCATTATCTTTCTTCAAGCTCAGTGCTGTGTTATTCCGTGGTTTAGGCATTATCCATTGATCTACCCTATTCAAACCAATTCTGGTTCCTTCACATTCCTCTTTTCCCCTTATCATCTTCTCGACATTTTGAGACCTTCCACTTGAATAGATACTGGAGAGAACTGTGCCAACGGCCATCAAATTTTGGGGCAGGTTTCAGTTTAGTCAGTAGACTTCTATTTGTGGCAATTTGGCCATTTGACTCTTCAATTTTCTGTTACATTTTTTGTTGGCAACATAGCTGTTAAATTGTCACGTGATGTGCACATGAGCCTCAACACAGGGGGAAAATGGTCAAACAAAGTGAAAAAAGAGAATGGAAATTCTATTTTCTTTCCCTTCTTTGTTCCCTGAAATTCATTGGTCCTTGTCATCAATCTTATATAACGGGAGCCAGTATCTATTTTCCTTCTTATCCTGTTTCTCTCTTTTGCATCACCACCAATCGGTTCACTCAAATAACCAAGGAATCAGAAAAAAATCACATAAATCAAAATAATGAGAGAATTGGTGAACAATCTAAAGTGAAAAGTAATTGATCTCCATCCCATATGTAAACATCATGTATTGGGTTTCTTCCACACACACGCACCTACACTAACATGCGCGCGTACACACAGACGCGCAGAGGTGTTTACAGGTCATTGACAGCAGCAACAATGTGGTGGTGGTGGAGATTTTCAATGGTAAAAGCAGTGATGGCCTATTTGATGTCGGCGGGCATAGGATCATGGTACATAAAGAGGGGTTTATATTTATAGATCAGGTGAGAATAGAAAGTGTAAGTGATTGATGTTGATGTATTGATGGTGTGGTTGTGACAGGTGGCAAGGGCTTGAGTGGGGACTGTGGCTTGGTTGTGATGGAATAGTGATGGCCTGGGTTTGGGTGGTGATGGCTGATTGGGTGATGATAACTGGTGGCGAGGGTTTGGGAGGAGTGGGAAGTAAGCGGTGGTTATGGAGGTGGATGGTGGTGGCTGGATGTGGATGTGGTGGACTGTTGGTTTGGTGTTTGGTGGTGGTGGTGGTGGCTTGATGAGTGGATGAAGTGTTGTTTTCGGTCTAGGGATGTGGCGTGGATTGCATCTGTCGTGGCTTGTGGCGGTGGATGTTTGTGGTGATTATTGATTAGAGAGGCTGTGTGGTAGGGGAAGGGTGCTCCTTGGTGGTGGTGGTGGTGGTGGACTGGTGTGGGTGCGCGGTTGATGGTGGCGGACGATGTGGTAGGAAAAAGAACTAACATAGAACAAAAAAACACAAAGATAATTGAGAAGGCGTGACGTTTTTGTCCTTAAATTAAGGGTCATGTGCTAGGCACATGATCACTTGATGGGCTTTTGCTAACCCCGGCTAACAGAGATGCCGATTGGACAAATGAACGAGTCCAACCAGCAGAACGCCACAGATCAAAATTCAGTGGGCAGATTTCAATTTGCCCAAAATTCAATGGCCGTCGGCTTAAATTTCTAGAGATACTTTGGTCTTGTAATGACTTCTCCAAATCCTCAGTGGTTCAGCTTTTCAGGTAATTTTAGTTCTATTCTACTCCACCACGTCAAAGAAGATGATCCCTTTGAAAGATCCATTCCTCAGCACCCTGCTTATCCTAGGCAGCATATCACGCGATCCTTACGTCATTGATTTACTTAGTTTCCAGATGGTCAAATTGCTCAGTTTGGGATATCTCTTCATGTTGAATCTTCATTACACTTCAACATTTTAACCTGTGAAAAGGTATTAGACCTTGATTTTCAACATCCACTAACCTCAAGCGGAAATTGCCTAGTCTGTGATTGGCATTTGAAACTGTTGTTCTTGTCAAATGCCGTTGACTGTTCAGTTTTCTTTTCCACATTCTTGTCTGTGACACGACGCACAATTACGGTTGGGCTAAAGCGGTTTCACCTTTGTTAAATCCCCTAACATTGGTTAAAACTGCTATGATGTACTTGCTTGAGCCTTTCCGCATGAAGTAAAGGATGACTGGGTATCTCATCATAAATAAGTATACAGGGTACAACTAAGTCACTATATGGTTAATACACTAGGTTACTACTCTTAAGTTACTGATCATTAGGATAAGGATGAGACAATAAGGTACCATTAAGCATAGGAATAAACTACTTCGAAGTTCCCACCACTGGGCTGGGGTCAACCCCCGATCACATGGTTTGAAAGTACTAGGTTTATATGTATTTTAGCCAATGTAATGGTTGCTTCTCTATTCATCTCCTTTTGGCTCAATAGTCAATTAGGGGTTTTGAGCTAGCTATCTTTTAGCTACTTATGATGCCTATACCAACTGTTTCCCACCTAGTTTACATGTTTTGTTTTGATCTTGTGCTTCCTTACCTAAATTACTATTTTGTTTTTGATCGCGTGCAACGCACGTGAGCCTGGGTGGTATTAATATATTTGGAAGCATGATATTATTTTCTTTTCAGATTAAGGATGTGAACTCTGTTACCCTCGAAGAGGCTCTTGCATTGCTGCGCTACCCTGTAACACTGGTACGCGCCTGTATTAATATTTTGTCTCAGTTTTTGTAGAGCCCAATATACTTGACTCATTTCCCTGGGTATTATGTCTAGGGTAAACATCCAGAGGATGGACAGCCGGTGGTATTGAAGCTTGCGAAGCTTGGTTTTTCTATAAGACATAGACGGCATATTGCTCCTGTACCTAAGGTACAAATTTACTTGTTAGAAGACCTCTTTAAACAATCATTGCTCTGTTAGCTTGTCTGCAGAATTTACCAAACTTAACTACGTTCCACTGCTACAATTTTGGGTCACATATAGTTCAGACTTTTCTGCCACCTCCAGACCAACAAGGGGTAGTGGCATTGTATCTTCCCGGTTAGATGTTTTTGAAACTTCAAAAATCCATAAATATATGATAGAAGGTAATGATACTCCCACTGGCTTTTAGCCGAACTTTAGTTACAAATTGGAGATGAAATATCAATTCCTTATAAAACATATATCGTGTTAATCTTTTTTTCAAACGCATTTATATTGTGGAAGGGAGCTTGTCAGACTCTCACAGAGGCCGTTTATTTTGCAAAACATCAGTTATGTCCGCTGACCAAACTGAAAACAAACTGACTTAACATTTCCAGTAAATACTCTTTGAATTGCTTAAAATAGGTATCTGAGTGTATTTGTTGTAATATCACAAAGGTCATTTATTTTGCAAAACATCACTTATGTCCACTGACCAAACTGAAAACAAACTAACTTGACATTTCTATTAAATAGACTATGTTGCCCTTGAAAGTTAAAAAACATGGTACATCTCTTTTCACTTTCTCTCTCTATTATAACGTCTCCATCACCAAGCTCCACTACCATTCTCCACACCAGTTGGTTCCCAGCAATTCCACCACCAATTATCGGTATAATAATAACAGATATCTAATTTGGATTTGCAAACAAAGAACTGGGTGTTTGAGAGGTGGAAAATTTTGAAGTTTCGATAGGGTTTAGTCTGTGGAACACGGCTTTCGAATTGGTTCCGAAGGCGTCTGATGTGAGAAGAACCAATTTGCAGAAGGGGATGCAGTAGAAAAGATAGTGTTTAGTTCCCTTGTGCAATTCATTTTGGCTTCGAGAGGATGTGACGATAGGTTGTGGGAAGGAAAAGGTTAAATCTTGATCTCTGATACATATAGATTGAGCATACCATTTGTTTTTCTAGAAAGGAAAACCAGGGGAGGAGGTGTTCATGGATGGGGTAGATGTTGAGGACGCTTAATGGACCAAAATGTGGGGCAATTGCTGTCGAGTCGACGTGGATGGTGGCTGGTGGCTGGCTGTTGTGGTATCAGTAGTAAGATGAAGAGGTGTCCCTGTCTATTTAGTCATCTCGCCAGAACATGTATCGTGTGTAATACCAAGGGCTGTATTGGTAGTTTTGAAGTTCACCCAGTGTACACAATCTTGTAATACAATAATCGCGTGTGCTGGTATCTCACATTCTGCGACATTTATAGTGATAAACACTCCTCAGTTGTTCCTTAAATGTGAAGTTGTTGAAAGATCATCAACCATTTTAGTTAAAGTCGAGTATATCATGATTTAAGTTGTTGAAAGATCAATCATTTAGTTAAAGTCAAGTATATCAAGACGTTGAACATGACCTACTCCTCTTAGAATAGGGGAATAAGTTCTTACAATTTACCACGAAAGACATGCAAACACGTTTATGATATTTATATTTTTGCGTCCAGTTCTTTGTTAAATAAAGTTATACCGTTCAGTCTTTTAGTTTTCTTTTCCAGATAATATTAAATATATTTTTCCTAGTCTCGCTGCGCTTGGTTCGTTACTCTTGGAAGGAGGCCTATAGTTGTGTGATTTGTTTTCTATATCTTGGTGCAGAACTTGAAACCGGAGGATATAAACATGGAAAAGGCTTTGGAGCTTCTGTCGGGTAAAGACGTGAGGCGATGTGGGAGACCTAAGACTAAAGGAAAGCTTAAAGAAGCCGTTGAGTTTATGTAGGTTTGTCCTATGATTGCGGGGTCAAAGCTTTGTAGCATTAGGTGCATATTCTTTCATGGCAGGCCATGCATTCTCTGATGCATCAACCTGTGGAGATGAGCGGAGCAGAGAAGGTTTTTGGCTTACACATAGCAGCAGAGAAGGGGTGTATATGTGCAAATAGAATTATGTTGTAGATTTTGTCGATTTATTGCAAGTTATTCATTGTTTTTCGTCTAGCTATTGTGTAAGGGCCTCTGGGAGTAGTAATGCGCTTGCTGGAGCGATATTTTTCTTGGAGTGGGTTATGCGTAGTTTGATAAGCCGATGTTTTCCCTTTTCTGCTTTATAATTTGAAGAATGCCCATAATGGCCTTGATGAATCAAGGCAATGTGAAGCTAATGCAACGTAATTTGATGAACGGATGGTTTTCTCCTCGATTGGGTGGCCACTTGACTGAAAAATACTTTTATCACTTGTGCCTTTCAAGTTCGGCATGGGTCTGAATCAGTTGGGAGGGAAATATTAATCACTCAAAAACATATTGGTAGGATCAACTACCAATTAGGCCTTGATGTTTAAACATTCCTTATAACTTTTTTGGCCAGTTAAATTCCGACCTACTATTGAATATTCACTAGTTGAACACCGTTGTTCAGGAGCGTTTGAAGTTCAAAGGGTTTGTGGTGTTTATGCAAATTAAAAAGTTACTCTCTGAGGGTTTTTATGTTTCGATTGAAAGTATATAATATATATACCAAGATAAGGAAGGGATCCATGAAAAGAAAATGGATGATAACCGCATCTGTCGTGAGCAGATGACCTCAAAAGATACTACAAGAAGCAAGAGCAGATGACCTCAAAAGATACTACAAGAGGCAAAACACCACTCGGGCAAAATAAACTCAGGCCTAATCAAGTAAAAGAACAGCAAGCTATACCACGTCTATCCGTTCTTGCTGAATTCTTATCCTTGATCTACAAGCAAAAAATGCCAAAGCTGATGAAAGAGATAATACACATTCTTTACCCTGGGCGATATGCAACAAATGCAACTTCTTGCAGCAAGTGGTAAAAACAGTTGTACTCATCTGCTTTTGTCACGGAGATCGAACAGAAGGTAGGGGAATTAGGAACTGAACAATGGCAATCAACTGAAACATAAAAAGGGTCGAGAGGAGGATGAAAATGCTCAAAGGAGGATATAGGATGTGTAGGTCGAGGATCTGCTATAAACTCACACTTTTAAATTTTTCGCAAGCATCTAAGAAAGGAATGAGCTGTACAAATGTTGTGAAATGAGGAACGAGCTTACATCTGAATTTCAGTTGTGCAAAATGGCTCACTCTTGAAAGCTAAAGCATTGCGGCCAATCCAAATGTACCAGAGGATAACTGTTATCCAAAGGAATTGCTTCATAATAATAGATTTATAGAAGAGTGGCTTATGAATCCAGTGAGTCAACTAAGATTTCATTAAACAGGATGTAAAAGAACTCTCTCTCTCTAAAGATATTCCTCTCCCTTCTCTCTAAACCACCTTCCTCAGAAAGCCACCGCGGCCGCCCCACTGTGCGATGGCGCCTGGGGCGGAGGTTCCCTTCTTACGTCTTGGTAGGTTAGATCATTTTTAGCTAGGGTTTTCAATTGGGATCTGGGAAGATTTGGTGAGTTGGACAGCCGTTAGGGTTGCGACGTTTTGCCATCGATCAGACATGGTCCTCTCTTTTCGCCGGCGATGATGATTGGTTTGTGTGAAGTTTGGTGTCCTCGGGGCTTCAGAGGCTCCTGGTTTTGGGTTGTGGTGGCTAACAGGTGGGTGCGGTTTCTGCCAAATGAGTTGTCCTGATTTCGGAGTCAAGGGGTTGGGGTTTGGCTGAGGGTTCTTCTGATCTTCCTTCGTCGAGATTGTAGGGTGAATTCGAGCTTCTTTGGGTCGTGATCGATTGGTGAGTTTAGGCAAGGGTTTCTCTTTTAGGGCTTATTTTCCCCCTTCCCCCTAGTTGATCCCCCTTCCCCTTGCCCTAGATTGGTTTGCGCTTGTAGATGGTTATATTAGGTGGCTTGGCCGTGTTGCGACAGAGGAGGTTGCGGTAGGTGGTCGGAACTCGGCAGGTGAGATAGGTGGTCTGGGCTCGGCTGAAGATTAGGCAACCTTTTGATGGAGATTCCGGTGAGGCAGGTTAGAGAGGTAGCTTTGGGGTTTATCGAGGCCTGGCAGAGGAATGATGGCCTGAGAAGGTGGGGAATTTGGTCCAGACGAGGGGGCACGGGGTTCAAGGTGAGCTGCACACATAGGACGGCTATCAGGTCTGCTAGTGGGCGGCTGGCAGTGCACAGTGTATTTGTTTAATTTTGTTTGGTTGTTTTCTTCTGGTCTTCTAGTTTGTTTGTGTTGTAATTTTTAGATTTTTGCTTTAGTTTTTTCATTTGTAACCGTATGTTTCGGCATGTTATGATAAATTAGGCTGAAGTGTAAGATATGCTCTGCTTCAGTTTAATTGTAATTTGTTTCGAGCATATAGTTTGTTGTTTGTTTAGTGTTTTTGATAGCATTTAATGCTGTCTTTATGTCTGTAATATAGTTGCGCTGGCCGGGACTACTTGTATAATAACCTTTACTAATAATATGTTTCTTCTCTTAACCAAAAAAAAAAACTATGATTTCATTGAACTAAAAGGTTGTTTCCTCTATCCAATTGGACCCATATTCAGTCTGCCAAAGGTTTAGAATTGAGCAGCATTTCAAGAAGAGGTGAGTATGAGTTTTCGAGGAATGGGAACCACAAGAGACAATTTTCTGAAACTGGGCATTTCCTTTTGGGCAATTCAGATAACAGAGGCGATCATTGCTAAAGAAAATATTTGAATTTTTTAGGGACAGGGAGTTTCCAAAATAACTTTCTAAGATTATGCTAACTTTAGGCATCAACTTAAAAACTCATATAACCGACATAAGTAATTATTACTCCCAAAAACAAAGGTTTGCCCTGCCACGGCGACAAGAGATCCCATCACTAGATGGTGGTGGGTCTGGAGGTTGTGAGTTGAGGTTGGAGATTCCGATGGTAGTCTTGGTACCGTGGGAGAGGCGAAATTCGAAAATCTTGGTTTTGGTGCTTGGTGCTTGGTGCTGCAGCGGTGGTTTCAGGGGTGGGGGAAGGGGTAAGAGAGGGGTGAGAGGTAGCTAGAGAGACACAAAGAGGGATAAGGGAAGAGATTGAAGAGAATACGATCAAGGAATTTTTTTCGAGTGAAATTAACTTGTCCTTGACAAAGTATTTTGTTATGCCACTTGAAATGATATTAGTGTAAACTACTAAGGGAAGAGATAGAAGAGATTACGATCAAGGTTTTTTTTTTGGGTGAAATTAACTTGCCCTTGACAAAATATTTTGTTTTGCCACTTGAAATAATATTAGCGTAAACTACTCCTTTAAGTTAAGGTGTTTGCAAACTTATTTCCCAAAGAGTAATACTCTATACAGGGAATAATTACACTGAACTCCTTAAGTTTGGAGGAAATTATGGTCAATGACATTAAGGTTAGAACGATAACATAACTTTTGACCAAATACATGAAATTTGTGTCAGTCGCGTCTATTTATTGTTGACGAGTTAAAAAGGTAAATATTTTTTTGCATGATGTCATGAATACGTATTTCGAAATGCAAATACCGCCATTATACAACATACACAAAGTATGATTGTATGAAACTTTGAAGTCTTAATTTTGAAAATGGGGCTTAAAGCCCTTTATTGCCTGATTTTCAAACCCTAATTTTTAACGATCACTGCCCTTTACCACGTACCTCCAAAACCAACGCTTGCCTCACAGCATCTATAACCGCCACTGCAACCGCCACCATCAAAACTTAAAACAATATCAAAGCTCACTCAAAATCGAAACCCCAAACAAAATCAACGTCCAGGATACAAAACCCGCTATTATCGCCATCTTTTACCAACCACCTTGTGCTTCCATAACCACCATCGAAGTGCAACATTTCTTCTTCTTCTTCTTCTCTTTTGTTTTTGGCTTAAATACATGTTACCATTTTTGTCTCACCATCACAATCATCCTCCACCACTATCACAATCATCCTCCACCACTTGAATCCCATCTCTCCTTTGAATCCTTTTGTGACTTGCACCAAGATATGAGAAACCTATTACAGATTCGATGAATGTAACAGATGCGGTGTTGATCGACAGGTGTGGTTTGTTAGTGGGGAATTCAATTATGAGTGGTGTGTCATTCAGTGGTGGGTGTGGTGGAGGTGCAATAGTGGTTGGTCGTGGATGACATAATGGTAGTTAGTGGTGTTGGGGTGGTGCGCTCCATCCTGACCTGATTAGTTGCGCTGAAGTTTAACCGTTGGATTTTTGTTAATGTGTCTCGAAAAGTGAAACTCAAGAGCGGTCAAAGGGTATAGCCAAGATGGACTAGCAACAATCTTGAGGAAAAATTGGGTATCCATTTCTTTCTTCTTTTTGTAGGTTATTAGAAAATGCTATACCCAATCACATATAACAAGTTCCGTAAATGCCCAACTGGCTCCCTAACATCCTGTCCTTCACCATACATAATTTTGTTCGTCTTTCTAATACGCAGTCGCTTGGCATTTGGCTGGATAAAGCGGTTCAAAAAGTTGTGTCTACATCCTTCGGGTTTATGGTAGAGATTGAGTTTTGGTAGCCGTCACTAATTCTCCAATATATAATAACCAGATTCTGCTTTCTCTTTTGCAAGAGAGCTGCATTGTGATGACATGCCACCTTACAAAAAGAAGAGGAGCATGGGCATTCTAGAAGGCAAAATGACAAGGTCCCCAAATTCTTTCGTGAAGTTGGAAGGACTTGCTAATCTTTGCTGATAAGACATTGGAGTGGAATGCCGGATGCTATCTTATGTACTCTAGCATATAAGCTGGCAGATAAGGGGAAAGAATAGTTTATAAGCTGGTAACTAAGACATTAATCTTACCAGTTCATATTTCTTACCTTGATGCTTTTATTTGTCAAAGAATACGACCAGGAAATGTATCTTCTGTCTCTTTTTCCTTTCATGTCTTTGAGAGATTGAAGTTTTGCCAAGTTTCTGATGTCCATAATCATTCTCGTTCTTGTATCTGCTTTTGGAGTTAGGCAAGTTGGGAAACAGCCCCATGATATCTGAATAGGCGACTGATTTGTGTCCCAGCTTGCAGGCTTTTTCAAAGCATAGACCCAAGTGCTGTTTAAACAAGAAACTTGGGCTGTGCTATGTGCCTTCCGAGCTGGAAACAAGATGGGCTATGGATTTTCGTCTTTCTCATAGTTTCTCCACTATTCATCGGAGTAGGAAAATCATGATTGGGATAGCGGACCAAACGCTAGGGAACTCGGGTGTGGTTCTTTTGTCGAAATGCGAACACCCCCCAAACCCAAAAAGGCAAAAGAAAAGAAAAAAGTGGGCTTCGGTAGATGCAAAATGAAGCTACAGTACACACCACTTGATCACCCTGTCTCCTTGAGCTGTCCATACTAGTTTTAGAAGAAAGCTTTGATCAGTGGTATGTTTCGGATCCGAAGAACCACTTGAAATGGCGTACGACCTCCTGCCACCACCTTTTTCCCCTCCTAGGTGAGTGCAAATTCGTCAATTGGTCAACTATACGTATGATGTCACCGCTCAAAATACATCGCCATGGCAGAACCTTTCAATGTGCCTAAACATTGTCACGTCTCATTATATTAGTGCCGATAGTGTTCTTTGAATCGGGGTGCTGTGTTAA
The DNA here is from genome assembly GCA_033070095.1 of Escallonia herrerae. NCBI lineage: Eukaryota > Viridiplantae > Streptophyta > Magnoliopsida > Escalloniales > Escalloniaceae > Escallonia > Escallonia herrerae. The sequence goes on along the minus strand of JAVXUP010004264.1, from coordinate 20,775 downwards.
TTGTGGCGATATGGAAGAATGACACTTGAATCATATGTAGCTTGTGATCAATGACGGAAGCAGCAGGTGGCACCGGTGGAAACATGCTTAACGTAGTGTTCCTCTTTTCTCTCCCTATACAACAGGCGTTCCACCTCTCCGATTGCTTAAAAGGTTCCAGTCATTTTGCTTAAAGTGATATTTGAGCTCTAATTTTCACCACTTGAGCTCCACCTTCAACCCTAAAGGTCTTGTAAATGTCGCTGCATAACTACTTTAGCAACAACGGTAGAGACCAAATAACTAAAAGTTGAGGTCAAATATCAACTTTTCAAGTTTTATCGTTTGATATTCGGTACCCACCATAGAAATGATTTGTGATTACGTCACTGCTTGTGATCTCAATAGGGTTGCATACAACACGAAGAATCAACCAATCCCAGGTATGGACCTAGTATCAATAATTTCATTACTTTAAGCTGTACCTAAAACTGGAACAGAGCATGGTGAAGCTTGGTTTAGTGTTCCAGAAGACCCACCATATATAAGAAATTCCATTAAGCTCTTTGTTGTATCCATTAGTTTTCTTCCTCTTTTGCTTTGCCTGTTTATAGGGCGACGCCCCCATCAGTGCTTCATAAAAGCCTCCACTGAGGTTAACCCTAATAGGCCCTTCCCCTAATAGCCTTAACACACTAATGAAATTTCAATGCTTCCCACTCAAAGCTAAGGTCCATATGGCTTCTCTTCTTTACTTCGCTTTTCTTACACATACGTTTGCAAGTAGAATTATGTGTATATATATGGTCATGATCGAATGCAGATAGGATCCAGCACATGAAGATGAAATTATCAAAATATCATGATGGCGCTAGCCTGTAAGATGGCGTATGGGACCCCATATCACATTATCTTCCATTTTTGTAGGTCAAACTAGCAGTTTTTCCCAAATGCCTTCCTACTGATTTGCACTAAGCATTCTAATGGGATGAATCATTAATTAAGCTTCAGGCTTGCGTTTTGACGTGATTAACCTCCTAAAAGTTTCCCCGTGAGATCTCTATCATAGTTTCGACACGTTGAGTTAACAGCGATACATGATGATAACGAAACAAAAATGACAAAATTAAGATACTCAGCGTCGTGGTTACTCGACATGGATTTGATTATTCTATGTTGGTCGCGATAGTGCTGGGACAAATGGATGTGCGGGAGATTGAAACTGTTGATCTCAAGTAGTACATTGCATGCTTGGATGCAGATTGGGACAGTCATCGATGCATATATTAGAGGGCTCTGAACGTCTAAAACAGTACTGTCCTTTTCCATTTGTGCCTCCAACTGGGAAATCTTGCATCTGGTTACACCAAAACAGTACTGACAGTTTTCTGAGATTATGTCCATGAAGGACTTGCAGCCCAGCCCATATGACGTGTACTTGGCAAACACCCTGCGAGGAAGAGAATAGGCTTATCTTCCTATTCTATGTTCTGTGAGTGGATAAGAGAATCTGCTAATCAACTTGAGATGTAAAGCTCCTTCTCCTTTTGACAGGAACAAATTTGCTGCTTCTTGAGCTCATCGAGAGAATGCCACAGTGCCTGGGTGGAAGGAACATTAGTGGTTGTAATTGTAGAGGTATCTCGGTTCACACACTTGCATTGCATATGATCAAGTTTACCTTCAAAAGGTTCTGATCTGACAATGCTACTTTCTTTGATTCTCTGGTGCACCATTGTAAGAAACTATCAAATCCAATACAAGAAATGTTGTCATTTGGAAGAACTGGCTACTGGATTCATCGTATTTGGTAATTGGCTAGTTGTAGAAGCAGAATTGAAAAAGTAATTAGGGGTGTTATGCACACTCGGTTATTTTCAAGTCCTACAGCACCAGCCCATTGGATTACAACATGGAAATGTCGTCTGAACTAGAAAATAGTGCGAGTGTATACAAAGTTTTGATACAAAGAGCAACTCAAGCAGAGGCATTTTTAGTTTCTTGCTTCTTGGTAGGAAGTTTGAAGGCACGAATTCTGCAGTGACAGGAGGCACGTGCACAGGACTATTCCTCATATCAAACAACATCATAGTATCAACAAGGGTTCTCCGTATATAGCTCTTAGCATAAACCTACTGAAGCTAAGCGCGCAACTTTACCATCCGTAGTCCCCCCTCCCACCCCCCACGTACTCCACTCCCTCGAAAACAGTAGAAATATGCTCATACTTATCATCGGCAGGCCTCAACTCTCAAGATTTACAGACTGGGTGCTTAACCAGCTTTGAATTAGTCTGGCTCGGCTTATTCATCAATAGGGCAATCTTGATCCAACAATATAATCTGATATGGACGCGCTCATGAGCTTACTGACTGCGACTCTAGCTTATCTTAACATGATAGAATTGTATTGAGCTTGTTCCTATTTAGCTCACAATACACGTTCTTCCAGGAGACTCTAGTTACATAACACAACGCAAGCCTTGGCTGCTCAGCAGTGGTCTTGTAATCCTGGCCTCGGGCTAGAATGAGAGCCATAGAAACAATAAAAAATGTTTGAAACTCTAGCAAGTTGCATTGGAGTGGCTTCGGTAGATTGCAGCAGTTAAAGGCCAACAATTCCTTTTCTCCTGGGAACAAGAGCCGAAATCTTTGCCAAGATGAGAGTGATTATTTGCCAATTACGAAACATACTACTTTGTAATAAACTGGCAGCAGCCATAGTCATCTTCTCTAATTTAAGGCAGATTTCTCAACGAAAATAAAGAGATGAAGTCACGAAGATGAAGAATTGTCACTTTCTTTTCGTTCTGAAGGACCCAAACGTTTCTTTAGCATTTCTTCAAACTTTGTTCGTGGTACAAACATTAAAGCTAGAGATCATAAGTCTTGGAACATTCTTGGGTCTACTTTCTCCATTTTTCTTGGGTGCAGTCAATTTTTCAAAAGTAAAAGTATAGATTGTTGTACCATGTGCGTGCTATAAACATCTAAGACGTTAACATGGGATTCTCGGGTGCAATCAATCTTTTGAAAGTACAAGTACTAGCAGCCCGATTAACATGTGTGACGATTACTACATTCCCCATGAACATACACCACGATCGACTGTCGTTCACCCTTCCCCCACTCTTGTTAAACCACCAAGTAGTACACGAGTGTTGCTCTGTTTTCTTTGGAAGATTATGACACAATACAATGATTGCTTTTCCCTCCCATTATGGTACACTCTACATTGTTATTATTGTTATTCAAGTACTCAATCGTGGCATTAGTTGTTCCCACTTGGTTAGGAAGATCTACTGGAAATTCTTTGTATCAACTACTTAATTGAGACCTCATCATGGAATGTTTATGGGAAAGGAGGTGGATGTAAGAAGATGATAATGGTAGGGTCAATGGCCTCATTTGCTTTAATCAACAATCCTGAAAGCCATCACAGTGCATGGTGCATCACATACTGTCCCAGCCATTGATATTCATTTGCAGAAACTGCTGCAATGTCATCCCTCGTGAAAGAGACTAATACCAGTTTCGTAATTGTCTAGTATACAAGCACTCGTTGCACATCCTCCCTCTCACACACATACACAGATGCGCACGCACACGCACAAAATATTCATGTGTGGATTAACCTATTGTACGTGATTGTATAGGCCATTATCCTTTGTTATCTGCTCTGTTGTAACATAGCCTATTGTGACTGAATAGGCCGTTTTCTGTTGACCAATCAAGTGGTAATTACCTAACTAATGCTCGGCTCATTGGTATAGATTAGCACTCTAATTCCATTTAAGTATTTTTTGATAAAGTTTTCTTTATCAATATAAAATACATTTACAATGGGCACACTTCAGACAAACAATCCTCGACCCTATAGATTAGGTTGTAGGCTCATGTAGTTGTCACCAATGACAAATAGAGATGTCAAATGGGCCGGGCTTGGGCCGGCCCAGCCCAAGCCCATCGGGCCTCCAACAAATTGGGCCGAGGCCGGGCCAAGGGGGCTGCCAACCGGGCCGGGCCTGGTTCTGAGGATATCTGGGCCCGGTCCAAGCCCAGGCCCTAGGCCCAACATTTAGGGCCGGGCTTGGGCCAGCCCGGGCCCAATTTTCTTTTTCTTTTTTTAATTTTTTTTGGCATTTTCTTGTTATTCAAGGTAAGGGTTTTTTTATTTATAATTATGGTAATTTGCTGTTAGGGACGCTTTATTAAAGCGTCCCTAACAGATTCCAAGTTCCAGCCCACTCAAATTGTAACATAAATTGACAAAAAAATAGCAAATGTGGGGTACAAAATGCATTGGGGTCAGCAATTTCAATACATAAAGATGTTGAAAATTTACTCGATCCCATGACCACTATATTTATAAAGAAAAAAAATCAAAGACTTTAAGATGTGTTATTATTCTTCGCATTACTTAAATCTTCAGTACTGTTTAGGGGGGAAAAGGGGAATAAATCTATTGGGGGAAGGGGGGGAAAGTGAAATTTCAAAAGTAAAGAGGGGGGCCTGAACCGGGCCAGACCCGGGCCGGGCCGGGCTGGGCTCGGGCTTTTTTCTGGGAAATGTAAGCCTGGCCCAAACCCAGGCCCTAGGCCCTAAAAGGCCGGGCCAGCACGGGCCAGAAAGGGGCCGGGCCAGCCCGGGCCAGAAAGGGGCCGGGCCGGGCCAGCCCACGAGCCGCCCGGCCCATTTGACAACTCTAATGACAAAGAACTCAATGCTCATACGACCTAGGCCCCGTTTGACGCTCATTATTTTTTCAGTTTTGGAAATTGGAAAGAAAAAAAAGCGCGTTTGGTAACCATTTTTTTCCTTCTCCAATTTAAAAACTAATTTTTAAACTGAAAAAGAAAAAAAAACTCCAAAAAGTGGGTTTTATTTTTTTTTTTTTACTTTTGGTTTTTTTTTTGAGACCACCACCACCACCCTCCCACCGCCCACAGCCAGCAGCCACCTCAGGCGACCACCGCCGGCGGCTTACCGGCAGTCACTGGAGGTTGCCGCCAGCGACAACCGCCGGCAGCCACCTTCGGCGACTGCCGGCGACCACCTCCAGCCGCCACCAGCCACCAACCGTGACCACCGGCTGCCGGCAGCCACCTCCGGCGACTGCCGGCAACCACCACCGGCAGCCACCGCAGGCCACCACCACCGTCGACCACCGCTACGCCCCAACACCACCACCACAAAAAAAAAACTCAAAATAAAAACTGAGTTATCAAATACTAAAAAAAAAAAACTCAAAATAAAATTGGGTTATCAAACACCTACTTGTTTTCATAAAAAAAATTTTTAAATTAAACTGCTATTCAATTTTTTCAATTTAAAAACTGAAAACCAAAAAAATAAAATTTGTCAAACGAAACCTAATTACAGGTTTCCAAGTAAGCACCCTCCGTCTAAGCGTGTTACCTTAAGAGATAATAGATGATGGACTTCCCTTTCAATGAAAGATTATGCAATCCCTTTTGTAACCAAATACTATGAATAGTGATAATTAAGACCACTCTGCTGATTCGGTGTGGAAAGATTTACCCTTCCATTTGACAACACAGGATTAGAGCTCCTAGCAACGAGAGATATGGTCTTGTACTCCCTACCTATTAAACTCTAGAGGGATTGTGAATATGCAGAGTCCCATAATAAGTGGTTTTTGGTTTCATCCTCAATAAATATAATTAGTTGAGGCAGGTAAAATGGATAAAAAAAATAATAAAATAAGTGTGTATTGTGGCTAGCTGCATGTAAAATTATTGTACATCGTTTGTTACAATTTCAACACTATAAAAGTCTTATGAAAGAAAATTTAGCACTAAATTGCATGACGTATAACATCTCAATGCACGGTTGCAAATAACTTCTTCCCGCTCCTCTTATGTCCCAATTAATGTCCATTTTTTTGGCTTCTTACAACATGTGGTTGTCGTACTTTATCTTCTTTCTTGGTCTTTCTTTTCTTGTGGATAATAGAATGAAGAACACGTTTGGATTTTGACCTAAGGATTGGAACAAACTCATTATCAAATGTTTTAGAAATAACGTACTTGCATCTGAGTTAAGAATATATATATGGGAGCTGATCCATTGATAGCGCTAGCAAATGGAGTTAAGTTGCTAGCGCGATCTGACCGTCCATCCTGAAAGATGGACGGTCCAGATCGCGCCTTTTTCCAAAACTGATCCCCGTCCGCCATACTGTCTCGCGGACGGGAGTTTTACCTTTTTGCCCTCCTCCCATGTCCGCGAGACTGTCTCGCGGACGCCTTTCTGTTCCTGACATGTGTCAGGAAAAAGGCGTCCGCCATACTGTATGGCGGACGATCTCTAGGCTGACACATGTCAGGGCCTGTCCCCTCGGTCGCCTATAAAGTCTCGGGCGTGAGCCCCGAGAACTGTCCCCTGGTATCCTAGAATCTATCCCTACTCGGCTCTTTCAGCAAAATTTATGCGGGGCTTTCAGATTCACTTGCTTCCATTTTCAGCACCCTTCAAGCTTTTCTTGGAGTAACACACTTTTGGTTCAAGCATCACTCAAGCAAGGTAAAGTTTGTGATCTTGCTACCGTTTATCTTAGTAATTTTAATTTGTTATGTTCAGTAAATATATAATTAGCAAAATAGGAGACACTTTTGAGATTATGTATATGGTATCCTAAATCGGTCTAATCGTCAAGATAATTTTGAGATAATAAGCGTATTCTATTTCTACATAGGTCTTTTTCACAATGTCTGATTTCGTGTCGAGCTCCAGCACCCCCGTAGATGCTAGTGATCCGTATCTAGGACGAACCTTTCAAACGTTGGAAGAAGCTGGAGAATGTTTTCGAGCTTATTCATTGAGGGTTGGTTTTGGCATTAGAATAAAAACTACAAGAACAAGCAGCGTATCGAAAAGGATATGCTCTCGCTTATACGAGTGTCATAGGGGCAGAAACCCAGTGCAAAATGAGACACGCGTAGGCAACGATGACAGTGATGATGACGAAATAGGGTATGCGCGGAGAAGACGGGATTGCTTTGCGCGCACGAATTGCCAGGTCAAGATGTTCGTAAGCTATAAAGCCAAACAAGATCATTGGCTTATTACCAGCCTGGAACTGGCACACAATCACCCGTTAGTAACCCCTTCTAAGGTGAGTCAGATGCATCAACACAAGAAGATGGGTAAGGTCGCGAGGAGCCTAATTCACACAATGAGCGATGCGCGGCTAGGACCTACCGACATGATTAATGTTCTTGCTGAACAGGCTGGGGGAATTCAAAATTTAAACTTTAACACGACAGACGTTCGTAACGCGGTCCGAACCCATAGACGAGCCGCGTATGACCTCAATGATGCGCAAGCGACAATGAGCCTATTGAAACGGATGCAGATGGAGGACCCGCAGTTTACCTTCGACTATAAACTTGACGACGAGCATCGAGTTAGCACAATTTTTTGGGTCGACGGTCGTTCGAGGCTAGCTTATAAGCATTTTGGGGATGTCGTGACTTTCGACACCACATACCGTACCAACAAGTACTCGATGCCGTTCGCTCCTTTCACGGGCGTCAATCATCATTATCACTCCATCCTGTTCGGGTTCGCCTTGTTAAGGGACGAGAGCGAGAGTTCTTTTGAATGGTTGTTTAGGGTGTGGCTGGAAGCAATGAACTTCAAAGCACCGACTGTTATCATCACCGATCAAGATTTGGCAATGAAGAAGGCTATTGCTACCGTCTTCCCAGATACTCGACACAACTTGTGCACTTGGCACATAAGCAACAAATACCCTGAACGTCTGCATCACATGTACGCAAAGTATCCAGACTTTAAACAGGATTTTGACAAATGCGTCCTCAAGTCATTAACGATTGAGGAATTCGAGGAGAGGTGGGAAAAGCTTGTTCGGGATTACTCATTGCAAGACAACGAGTGGCTCCAGCACTTGTACGGGCTCAAAGAGCAATGGATTGGTGTTTACACGAGAAGTCATTTTTCTGCGGGCATGAAAACGACGGGCAGGAGTGAATCTATGAATGCCACGTTCGATAGTTATGTGGGTACAGCTACCAATTTGAAGAGTTTCGTCACATCAGCACAAAAAGCGGTTGCGTCGTTGTTCGTGAAAGAAAGGGCTGCAGACTTTGCAACCACGTACAAGCAAAGGAGAAGGTTGCTTGAGACCCCGCTGGAGCTGAACGGTGCCAAAGTCTATACGAAGGAGATCTTCCTGCTATACCAAGTAGAGCTGCAAAAATCGGGCCGATACAGTATATATAAGGTGGCAGAAAAGTCGTCGCGTGAGTACAAGGTTTATTCGCTCGTGAATGACCTCGTCCCTGAGAAGCTGCGCAGAATTTATACGGTGACCCACGACACATTGACGGACTCGGTGACATGTGTTTGTAAGAAGTTTGAGTTCCATGGCATCCTGTGTAGACACATTCTGCGGTTTTTCACACAGAAGAATATCAGGACAATCCCCGATAAATACGTCCTGCCACGTTGGACGAAAGGTGCAAACAGGTTGCACGGTACCATTTCCTTTCCGGAGCACCCGTATACTGACTTTGAAGAATCAGAGACGTTGCGGTATAATCATCTGGTGACGATGTTCACCCGTTTGTCCGTAAAGGGTGCTGCTACAATGGTCGGATATAAACATCTCCTCGAGGTAGCTCAGCAGCAAGAGCCCATCGTCGACCAATTGGAAGCAGCTTCAGTCAGCAATGCGGTTGACACCGAGCCTACGACGGGATCAGAAGATGACGAGCCGGGGGAGGGAGCCGACAATGATATCCGGCCTTCGGATCCAATTATATCGCAAACGAAAGGCCGCAAGAGATCTACGCGGATGAAAAGCTCTATTGAGACGGCAACTCAACCAAAAAAGCTAAGAAGGTGTGCATTGTGCAACAAAATGACAGACCACGACAAGCGGAACCATTACAAGGCACTGGGGATAAGTCCAGTGCCTTTGCAAGACGGGGAAGAAGATGATGCCGAGGATGAGGACGAACAAGCTGCAGTGGAACTTTAGTGTACTGAATATTTTGTAATAATCTTTTATGAGCCATCAAAAGTGTCGGACATTTTGTAATAATATTTTAGTAATGACTCGTTTGTAATAACCTTTACAATCATTTTTTTATACGTGATTTCTTACACTGTCCGCTACACTGCGCAGCACAACATTAGAAACCTAAGGTATTAAAGAATACCCCCCTACAACACTTAGGTTTTTTTGGTTTTGGTTTGCTTCTCTGCGTCCGCTATACTATGTAGCGGACGGCCCCGCAGAATACCCCCCCTACAACACTTAGTTTTTTTTTGGTTTTGGTTCACTTCTCTGCGTCCGCTATACTATGTAGCGGACATCCCCGCAGAATACCCCCCCTACAACACTTAGTTTTTTTTGGTTTTGGTTCACTTCTCTGCGTCCGCTATACTATGTAGCGGACGGCCCCGCAGAATACCCCCCTACAACACTTAGTTTTTTTTTGGTTTTGGTTCACTTCTCTGCGTCCGCTATACTATGTAGCGGACAGCCCCGCAGAATACCCCCCTACAACACTTAGTTTTTTTTTGGTTTTGGTTCACTTCTCTGCGTCCGCTATACTATGTAGCGGACAGCCCCGCAGAATACCCCCCTACAACACTTAGTTTTTTTTTGGTTTTGGTTCACTTCTCTGCGTCCGCTATACTATGTAGCGGACAGCCCCGCAGAATACCCCCCTACAACACTTAGTTTTTTTTTGGTTTTGGTTTACTTAGCGGACGGCCCCGCAGAATACCCCCCTGCAACACTTAGTTTTTTTTTGGTTTTGGTTCACTTCTCTGCGTCCGCTATACTATGTAGCGGACGGCCCCGCAGATACACATATTATCGATCACTTTGTTATTTTTTGAACACTTGCCCTGCAGATAGACAGATATCCAACACTTGGTTTCCCACCGTTAAATCACATTGGTCAATAAAATCAATCGCATTCAATAAATTTTTTGGGTTAAAAAAGTGTTGTAACGTTACAATGTGAATTGGGGAACATCATCTCTCGCAGGAATTATGTTCCTTACACGGATTTACAATAAACCTAATAGCTCTAGGCCGGCCATTTATAATTTGCCAAGCAATCCTATACCTAAAGTCTTGTATGCATTCTTCGCTCCAGACAGTCTTCTTGAGGCTCTCAGACCGGCAAATGTAATCCATGTACATGCAGAGGAAGACGCCGCAGTCCGAGGAATTATGTTGCTTGGGCCTACTCCTCTTTAATCGGAAAATGAGGACCGGCCTGCGCGATACCTTCTCCCGACGCCTACCATTGACCAGGGCAGCAAAAAGATTCTGCGAGAACCATAATAAGCATTAAACATAGCTAGCAAAATAAGATTAATCAGTTTTATAATATGCAAGTTACAACAAGAAGGAAACAGGATCTTACCATGGCATCCAACTGGCCTATGCCTCGGTACATATCAATCACAGGCATCACGTCGGTATCGTCGTAGAGACTGTCGACGACTGAAACCGTGCTCTGTAATGGTTCGTAGCAAACCAAGTACCAGTGCGCATTCCCTAAAAAGGGGATTAGAAACACGTCGGCAACACTTGCGCTCACTGGACTATCCCTAGCAAGATATGCTTGTAGGTTAGGGGACGGTTTCCACTGGGCCATGCCTCTCCCCTTCCTTGCATTGCCCCAGTCGTGCCACTCTTGTACTAGGAGCTGATGGAAAAAAGCATCCAAGATAAACACGCGCAGACCGATGTCTGGATGCTCCCGACACCTTCGCCTCAGAATTTGCACGTAGTGCGAGATGACACCGCTGTCTAACCAAGATCCCGGCGCCAGCGAGGCGATCTCTGTCCAAGAGGCATTGTAATCCAAGCCCTCGGGGTGATCCACGTCATACGACGCTCCGTCTTGGGGGGCCCCGCTAAAATAACGGGCTCGGATTATATCGCATTTATGCGGCTTTAGGGGCCTGGCTGGATGCCCTTTCGGATATTGCCCTCGGGGGTCGATCGGGGGATATTGGCCTCCAATTCCTTCTTCGGCCGGCTGATATTCCCCTTCGGGGCCGCCAACTGGTCCCGCCCACGGGACAATGGGCAGTGCCTCGGAGAAACCGTAGTTTCCGAAAGGAAAGTCTTGCGTGACTTGAGAGAGGGGTTCCGGGAACAAATTGAAGGAGGGGCCGCTGTAATCGCCCCACGACGCTTGAGCCTGTCCCATCCCCGCTTCAGAGGTACCAACAACTCCCTGACTCACCCCTGAAGCCTGTCCAGAGGGATCACCGTATCCCTGGCTGACGCCCGTATAACCCATTCCCGGGCTTACTCCCGAAGACTGGCCCGATGCTTGGCGCAAAAAATTCCCGCAGCCTAAAGCCAATGTCGCAGCCTGTTGGCAAAGATCCTCGCCCATTGCGCTCACCAGATCCCTCCGCTCACTCAACTTCTGGAAGAATGCAAGCGAGGCATTAACCTACATCCAAAGAGATAAAAAATTAAGTAACTTCAATCAGACATTTATATTCAACTAATTTGGTTCAAGTCAGACTTGTTGGGCAACTTACGAGATTGTATGCCATACGCTCATCGATCTGACCCCTAGGCGCATACCTCTCCCCACGTTCAAAGTTTACAGGGGCTACTCTCCTCCGCGTGATGCGGTAGTACCACTCATCGTACTGATCGATGCTGATAACGGGGTCTGGCTCCGAGACGATGGCCGCCAGTGTGTCCTGCCAAGAAGTCCAAAGCTCTATTTCGGCCGCGCACAATTCGTACGCATTGGCGGTGCCAAACACTCCGACATCCGGTGGGTTCCTGTTAACCCTCATATCCGGGGCATCGACTGGCAAACCCTGCTCCAACTCAAAATGGCGCATTGCTCGGTCGGGCAGCTGCCACTCTGCGAGCTCGAAATGGATCAGGGGTGTGCGCTGCAACCCGGAGAGCGTGAAGACGAACGACTCTCCCACCCGTCGCGCCAAACGTATGTACGGTGCCCAACGCATTTGGCCCGGAGATAGACGGTCGAACTCCCCTCGATAGTACGTAATGTTGTGATGGGGATCGACTCTCCTCTTGTAGTGGCTAGCCCTCCGGCTGTACTCCCAAGCACACAACCGAGGCCAGACTTTGTCGGTTCCATCCCTACGCGTTGGTGCACCGGGAGCAAGGTGTTCGTAAGACCACACCTGAGAACATCAAAAAATTATATTTATATCGTCGATTCAACAAAAATAAAACACAATAACGAAGACATGATTTATATGATATACCTGCAATAGCGAGAGACATGCACATATGGCTTTGGAGTTGGGCCTCGTTGCCTTGTGCAATGCTCGGTACAGATACGAAAGAACCGCTGCACCCCAGGCATAATCCCCAACCTCCGACAGGTTACCCAACAACGGTAAATATTTCACGCTGACCGTGTTCTTCGACGTCGTTGGGAATAAAATTGCTCCCATCACCCACAAGAGGAAGGCCTTTGTGTACACCACAAGCTCACGGCCCGTATAGTTTTCCGGCAAAACCCCGTAGGTATCTACCAACCACTTCAACTTTATACCACCAGTGCTAAATTGATCCTGGGGTATCGAAGTGAAGAAGTCTCGCGCTGTTCTCTTATTCGTTGCGTCTGACGGAGGAGCAATTACCGGCCGCCCCGTCACCGGCAACCCCAAGATGAACCCTACATCTTCTAGGGTAATCGTCATCTCTCCGATCGGGAAGTGAAACGTATTCGTTTCACTTCTCCACCTCTCAACAAGGGCACCTATCAAGGCCCGGTCAAGCTGTTGAAAGATCTGCCCATGCGTGAAAATCCCAAACCCAATTCCACGCAGTATGCTTTTCTGGGAATTGTTCAAGGTCCATCTCGTGAACTCGCGAGATACTTCTACGGTGGTGAGAAGTTCTCTTTCCTACGAATTATTAATAAATACAATTTGAGCAAAATGAACGGTAAAACAACGTTCGTAATAATAAGAAAGTTGATAAATAATGTATCTTACTCCACCATCCCATATGAGCGTACTGATATGGTTGGCTTGGTCGTATAACACGGATGGATCTTCTGGTCCAGGGATAAATTCCATTTTTTGCAACTGAAACTATGGAATTGGATTTTACAAACGCTAGCACATGAACAAATACATACATATATAAATCCTCATCACCGCTAGCACATGCTCAATGCATAATCAAAACCACGCATAAAACGCAATATTGATCACAACTATAGATTAGAAACATGTAAAGGATTGATTTTGTGAACTTACGTGATCTATTAGGGGGGGATTAAAGCTGCTCTTATGAAGAAATTGCGCAGATCTGCTTGCCAACGCCGCTGGGAATATTTGTGAGTAGGAAGAACACGGGGAGAAGAAGAGTGTAGAAGTTATAGGGGGACTTTCTTTTGGGTTTGAATATATATATTTGCTGTCCGCTGGACAATATACATTTGCCGTCCGCTATATAGTATCGCGGGTCTGTTCCTTGTCCGCTATATAGTATCGCGGACGCTAGACTTTTGGTAGTTTTCTCTACGTCCGCTATACTATGTAGCGGACGACACATCTTCTCTACGTCCGCTACATAGTATAGCGGACGGCCCCGCAGAATGTTTTTGGTTGTGTTCTCTACGTCCGCTACTTAGAATACCACTACTTAGTTTTTTCTTCTACACTTTGTTCCACCTCTCCAAAACTTCGTTTTTTCTACACTTTTTTCAGTTTTTAAAACTGAAAAAAAAAGGGAAAAAAAATTTGTCAAACGGGGCCTTAGTTTTTTCTTCTACACTTAGTTTTTTCTTCTACACTTACTTCCACCTCTCCAACACTTAGTTTTTTCTACACTTAGTCCAAACTGTCCGCTATATAGTATCGCGGATATACTTACCGCAGAAAATGGTTGGCACGGACCAGACATTTTTTTTCTGTTTTTAAAACTGAAAAAAAAAAGAGGGAAAATTTTTTTGTCAAACGGGGCCTTAGTTCCCGACCTTCCCGAACCCGGCCTAAGCGGAGGGCCCCTTATATCCGCTATATATATAGAACTATACAATGTGGCGTAATGTAATAAATTGGAATAAATTGGCGCCCGTGATGCAGTTTTAATAAATTGAAATAAATTGGCCCGAAGACTTGTTTTAGCGACATAGTACGTTAATGCTATTTTAATAAACTGACGCCCAAAGACTTGTTTTAGCGACGGAATCAACAATCTCAATTTTTCCAAAAAATAATGTACAATTCATAATCAACGATCTCAATATATCAATATATCGAGGCAACAAAAAAAGGCACAATTAACCAAGAAAAAATTTGAAAACATAATAAACAAGAACATAAATATTTTTATTATAATAAACTATGGTTCACAAATGGGGTACGAAAGCTTTTCACAAGCGCTCCGTTCAAAGATTACAACTTGAAAATCCCACCACCCAAGGTGTTCGAACACTACAAAGTCCCCGAGTTCGAGGCCATGCTGGCGCACGAAGACGTTCCAACCCTCTGCGAATTCCTTTTTTTGGGATCGGCCGGGCTTCAGCTTGATTTCAACCTGCCATGCCCCCTTGCGGCTATATAATCTTGCACTATCATGAATTGTTGTAAATTGATTGGTAAATGCTTCCGGTATGTCCTACCAAACACAAAATACAAAAAATAGGTTAGTTTTGGTTAAGAAAAACAAAAGATCAAACTTTTAACACACGAAAATACAGAGAAAGAGAAAGAGGGATAGCCTACAAGTTCATGCTCAAATCCCGGCATCATGACTTTGAAAAAGTGTTTGCCTACCAGGTGCAAGTTGCCAATATAATCGTAGGCGTAGGTGGTCTCCGATCCAGAAGCCATCGAGATCGTCGTTGAGGTGAGGACGGTGGTGTCGGCGGGGAGATGTGGGTGACCGGAGATGTGAGTCGCCGTAGATGGGGTAGCGGCTTTAGGTTAGATGTTCGAGAGAGGGGACGCCGTCCGCTACAATAATATATATACCCCGATCTGATTAAATATTTATAGCAGGAGAGAGTTGACGCCATACAGATACCAGGGGACAGTTCTCGGGGCTCACGCCCGAGACTTTATAGGCGACCGAGGGGACAGGCCCTGACATGTGTCAGCCTAGAGATCGTCCGCCATACAGTATGGCGGACGCCTTTTTCCTGACACATGTCAGGAACAGAAAGGCGTCCGCGAGACAGTCTCGCGGACATGGGAGGAGGGCAAAAAGGTAAAACTCCCGTCCGCGAGACAGTATGGCGGACGGGGATCAGTTTTGGAAAAAGGCGATCTGGACCGTCCATCTTTCAGGATGGACGGTCAGATCGCGCTAGCAACTTAACTCCATTTGCTAGCGCTATCAATGGATCAGCTCCCTATATATATATATATATATAGGGAGCCATATATATATAGGGAGCTGATCCATTGATACGCTAGCAAATGGAGTTAAGTTGCTAGCGCGATCTGACCGTCCATCCTGAAAGATGGACGGTCCAGATCGCGCCTTTAAAACTGATCCCCGTCCGCCATACTGTCTCGCGGACGGGAGTTTTACCTTTTTGCCCTCCTCCCATGTCCGCGAGACTGTCTCGCGGACGCCTTTCTGTTCCTGACATGTGTCAGGAAAAAGGCGTCCGCCATACTGTATGGCGGACGATCTCTAGGCTGACACATGTCAGGGCCTGTCCCCTCGGTCGCCTATAAAGTCTCGGGCGTGAGCCCCGAACTGTCCCCTGGTATCTGTATGGCGTCAACTCTCTCCTGCTATAAATATTTAATCAGATCGGGGTATATATATTATTGTAGCGGACGGCGTCCCCTCTCTCGAACATCTAACCTAAAGCCGCTACCCCATCTACGGCGACTCACATCTCCGGTCACCCACATCTCCCGCCGACACCACCGTCCTCACCTCAACGACGATCTCGATGGCTTCTGGATCGGAGACCACCTACGCCTACGATTATATTGGCAACTTGCACCTGGTAGGCAAACACTTTTTCAAAGTCATGATGCCGGGATTTGAGCATGAACTTGTAGGCTATCCCTCTTTCTCTTTCTCTGTATTTTCGTGTGTTAAAAGTTTGATCTTTTGTTTTTCTTAACCAAAACTAACCTATTTTTTGTATTTTGTGTTTGGTAGGACATACCGGAAGCATTTACCAATCAATTTACAACAATTCATGATAGTGCAAGATTATATAGCCGCAAGGGGGCATGGCAGGTTGAAATCAAGCTGAAGCCCGGCCGATCCCAAAAAAAGGAATTCGCAGAGGGTTGGAACGTCTTCGTGCGCCAGCATGGCCTCGAACTCGGGGACTTTGTAGTGTTCGAACACCTTGGGTGGTGGGATTTTCAAGTTGTAATCTTTGAACGGAGCGCTTGTGAAAAGCTTTCGTACCCCATTTGTGAACCATAGTTTATTATAATAAAAATATTTATGTTCTTGTTTATTATGTTTTCAAATTTTTTCTTGGTTAATTGTGCCTTTTTTTGTTGCCTCGATATATTGATATATTGAGATCGTTGATTATGAATTGTACATTATTTTTTGGAAAAATTGAGATTGTTGATTCCGTCGCTAACACAAGCTTTGTCAGTTTATTAAAATAGCATTAACGTACTATGTCGCTAAAACAAGTCTTCGGGCCAATTTATTTCAATTTATTAAAACTGCATTACGGGCGCCAATTTATTCCAATTTATTACATTACGCCACATTGTATAGTTCTATATATATAGCGGATATAAGGGGCCCTCCGCTTAGGCCGGGTTCGGGAAGGTCGGGAACTAAGGCCCCGTTTGACAAAAATTTTCCCTTTTTTCAGTTTTAAAAACAAAAATGTCTGGTCCGTGCCAACCATTTTCTGCGGTAAGTATATCCGCGATACTATATAGCGGACAGTTTGGACTAAGTGTAGAAAAAACTAAGTGTTGGAGAGGTGGAAGTAAGTGTAGAAGAAAAAACTAAGTGTAGAAGAAAAAACTAAGTGTTTGAGCAAATTTTTTTTCCCTCTTTTTTCAGTTTTAAAAACTGAAAAGTGTAGAAAAAACGAAGTTTTGGAGAGGTGGAACAAAGTGTAGAAGAAAAAACTAAGTAGTGGTATTCTAGTAGCGGACGTAGAGAACACAACCAAAAACATTCTGCGGGGCCGTCCGCTATACTATGTAGCGGACGTAGAGAAGATGTGTCGTCCGCTACATAGTATAGCGGACGTAGAGAAAACCAAAAGTCTAGCGTCCGCGATACTATATAGCGGACAAGGAACAGACCCGCGATACTATATAGCGGACGGCAAATGTATATTGTCCAGCGGACAGCAAATATATATATTCAAACCCAAAAGAAAGTCCCCCTATAACTTCTACACTCTTCTTCTCCCCGTGTTCTTCCTACTCACAAATATTCCCAGCGGCGTTGGCAAGCAGATCTGCGCAATTTCTTCATAAGAGCAGCTTTAATCCCCCCTAATAGATCACGTAAGTTCACAAAATCAATCCTTTACATGTTTCTAATCTATAGTTGTGATCAATATTGCGTTTTATGCGTGGTTTTGATTATGCATTGAGCATGTGCTAGCGGTGATGAGGATTTATATATGTATGTATTTGTTCATGTGCTAGCGTTTGTAAAATCCGATTCCATAGTTTCAGTTGCAAAAAATGGAATTTATCCCTGGACCAGAAGATCCATCCGTGTTATACGACCAAGCCAACCATATCAGTACGCTCATATGGGATGGTGGAGTAAGATACATTATTTATCAACTTTCTTATTATTACGAACGTTGTTTTACCAAAAATTTTGCTCAAATTGTATTTATTAATAATTCGTAGGAAAGAGAACTTCTCACCACCGTAGAAGTATCTCGCGAGTTCACGAGATGGACCTTGAACAATTCCCAGAAAAGCATACTGCGTGGAATTGGGTTTGGGATTTTCACGCATGGGCAGATCTTTCAACAGCTTGACCGGGCCTTGATAGGTGCCCTTGTTGAGAGGTGGAGAAGTGAAACGAATACGTTTCACTTCCCGATCGGAGAGATGACGATTACCCTAGAAGATGTAGGGTTCATCTTGGGGTTGCCGGTGACGGGGCGGCCGGTAATTGCTCCTCCGTCAGACGCAACGAATAAGAGAACAGCGCGAGACTTCTTCACTTCGATACCCCAGGATCAATTTAGCACTGGTGGTATAAAGTTGAAGTGGTTGGTAGATACCTACGGGGTTTTGCCGGAAAACTATACGGGCCGTGAGCTTGTGGTGTACACAAAGGCCTTCCTCTTGTGGGTGATGGGAGCAATTTTATTCCCAACGACGTCGAAGAACACGGTCAGCGTGAAATATTTACCGTTGTTGGGTAACCTGTCGGAGGTTGGGGATTATGCCTGGGGTGCAGCGGTTCTTTCGTATCTGTACCGAGCATTGCACAAGGCAACGAGGCCCAACTCCAAAGCCATATGTGCATGTCTCTCGCTATTGCAGGTATATCATATAAATCATGTCTTCGTTATTGTGTTTTATTTTTGTTGAATCGACGATATAAATATAATTTTTTGATGTTCTCAGGTGTGGTCTTACGAACACCTTGCTCCCGGTGCACCAACGCGTAGGGATGGAACCGACAAAGTCTGGCCTCGGTTGTGTGCTTGGGAGTACAGCCGGAGGGCTAGCCACTACAAGAGGAGAGTCGATCCCCATCACAACATTACGTACTATCGAGGGGAGTTCGACCGTCTATCTCCGGGCCAAATGCGTTGGGCACCGTACATACGTTTGGCGCGACGGGTGGGAGAGTCGTTCGTCTTCACGCTCTCCGGGTTGCAGCGCACACCCCTGATCCATTTCGAGCTCGCAGAGTGGCAGCTGCCCGACCGAGCAATGCGCCATTTTGAGTTGGAGCAGGGTTTGCCAGTCGATGCCCCGGATATGAGGGTTAACAGGAACCCACCGGATGTCGGAGTGTTTGGCACCGCCAATGCGTACGAATTGTGCGCGGCCGAAATAGAGCTTTGGACTTCTTGGCAGGACACACTGGCGGCCATCGTCTCGGAGCCAGACCCCGTTATCAGCATCGATCAGTACGATGAGTGGTACTACCGCATCACGCGGAGGAGAGTAGCCCCTGTAAACTTTGAACGTGGGGAGAGGTATGCGCCTAGGGGTCAGATCGATGAGCGTATGGCATACAATCTCGTAAGTTGCCCAACAAGTCTGACTTGAACCAAATTAGTTGAATATAAATGTCTGATTGAAGTTACTTAATTTTTTATCTCTTTGGATGTAGGTTAATGCCTCGCTTGCATTCTTCCAGAAGTTGAGTGAGCGGAGGGATCTGGTGAGCGCAATGGGCGAGGATCTTTGCCAACAGGCTGCGACATTGGCTTTAGGCTGCGGGAATTTTTTGCGCCAAGCATCGGGCCAGTCTTCGGGAGTAAGCCCGGGAATGGGTTATACGGGCGTCAGCCAGGGATACGGTGATCCCTCTGGACAGGCTTCAGGGGTGAGTCAGGTTGGTACCTCTGAAGCGGGGATGGGACAGGCTCAAGCGTCGTGGGGCGATTACAGCGGCCCCTCCTTCAATTTGTTCCCGGAACCCCTCTCTCAAGTCACGCAAGACTTTCCTTCGGAAACTACGGTTTCTCCGAGGCACTGCCCATTGTCCCGTGGGCGGGACCAGTTGGCGGCCCCGAAGGGGAATATCAGCCGGCCGAAGAAGGAATTGGAGGCCAATATCCCCCGATCGACCCCCGAGGGCAATATCCGAAAGGGCATCCAGCCAGGCCCCTAAAGCCGCATAAATGCGATATAATCCGAGCCCGTTATTTTAGCGGCCCCCCAAGACGGAGCGTCGTATGACGTGGATCACCCCGAGGGCTTGGATTACAATGCCTCTTGGACAGAGATCGCCTCGCTGGCGCCGGGTGGTTGACAGCGGTGTCATCTCGCACTACGTGCAAATTCTGAGGCGAAGGTGTCGGGAGCATCCAGACATCGGTCTGCGCGTGTTTATCTTGGATGCTTTTTTCATCAGCTCCTAGTACAAGAGTGGCACGACTGGGGCAATGCAAGGAAGGGGAGAGGCATGGCCCAGTGGAAACCGTCCCCTAACCTACAAGCATATCTTGCTAGGGATAGTCCAG
The DNA here is from genome assembly GCA_033070095.1 of Escallonia herrerae. Taxonomy (NCBI): domain Eukaryota; kingdom Viridiplantae; phylum Streptophyta; class Magnoliopsida; order Escalloniales; family Escalloniaceae; genus Escallonia; species Escallonia herrerae. Next base: position 638 of record JAVXUP010004264.1, on the reverse strand, counting down.
TGAGCGCAAGTGTTGCCGACGTGTTTCTAATCCCCTTTTTAGGGAATGCGCACTGGTACTTGGTTTGCTACGAACCATTACAGAGCACGGTTTCAGTCGTCGACAGTCTCTACGACGATACCGACGTGATGCCTGTGATTGATATGTACCGAGGCATAGGCCAGTTGGATGCCATGGTAAGATCCTGTTTCCTTCTTGTTGTAACTTGCATATTATAAAACTGATTAATCTTATTTTGCTAGCTATGTTTAATGCTTATTATGGTTCTCGCAGAATCTTTTTGCTGCCCTGGTCAATGGTAGGCGTCGGGAGAAGGTCGCGCAGGTCCTCATTTTCCGATTGAGAGGCCCAAGCAACATAATTCCTCGGACTGCGGCGTCTTCCTCTGCATGTACATGGATTACATTTGCCGGTCTGAGCCTCAAGAAGACTGTCTGGAGCGAAGAATGCATACAAGACTTTAGGTATAGGATTGCTTGGCAAATTATAAATGGCCGGCCTAGAGCTATTAGGTTTATTGTAAATCCGTGTAAGGAACATAATTCCTGCGAGAGATGATGTTCCCCAATTCACATTGTAACGTTACAACACTTTTTTAACCCAAAAAATTTATTGAATGCGATTGATTTTATTGACCA